>JANSLP010000130.1:0-83047 GCA_029298735.1 Ophiostoma sp. CBS 140.51
ACTCGGCTCTGCTGTACAGACGAGACCAGTATATATAGGAGGGGTTGGCCAAAACAAGAGCACAAGGTAAGAAAATAAAGCCCATAGAAAGAAAGACGTCATAATGCGATTTACGAGATGACTTTACCATTAAATTAAAACCCTTTGACAGATAAAAAAGTTCTTGCACATGCGTTACTCTCATGTTCGGTTTTAATTTGCTGACAGCTCGGCCGTAGGTTTTTCATGTTGAGATGTCTGGCTTACACAGAACATCTCACAATCGCCCCTTTTGACTTTCTTCGCTTTTGTTTCTGGATTTCAAATTCCAACAAAAAAAGCACTATGATCTTATCCTCGGCTTCACCGCGATCTCGTAAACCGAGAAGATGCTACAAAAGGCTACAATAGGCGATTGGCGAATTTTGTTATTTCCCTGTTCTTTTTTCGGCGGTTATCACCTCGGAGCCTAGTGTTTCCCTTTGAGGCAATCGATGGCTGGCGGAGATGTTTTGGACTTCTTACGGAACCCTTTGTCGGAGTTCTTCACCAAAAAGACTGCCCAAACTAGGAAGTTTTCGGCGGAGATGCCGGAGACAGAAATTACCTGATTTGGACTTGGAGGCGGACATAAGCACGGAAGGACCCTGAAAGACAGGGTGAGAACTCTCTCTCAACAGCTGTAACGCCGATGCCCACGCAATGCATCGAGAAAGTGGCATTCCGGCCAAGCTAAGCCCGGAGCCAGTGAACGACCGTTTGTAGTCCGGACTCTGAGCTGCGTGTTACGTCAACGAAGGGAGATTTTTGTTACAGCTAAGCATAGCAAACACGCTCTTTTTCCACGTTGTATTCCGGCACCTCGTACGGAGTTATCCAGGCAGTAATACGAGGTATTGCTGGATTCGGAGAGTGGGAAGAGAAAGCTCGGGACCATGAAAAGCTCCGAGCATTGACAGTATTGATAGTATTGACAAGCAGAGTGGAAAGTTGAACTGAGGAGAAGTCTAAAGATTCTACATCGGAGTATCGGAGGTTCAGGGTCGCCGCCTAGCCATTGTGTGTGAACAGATGTACTCTATACTAC
The DNA here is from genome assembly GCA_029298735.1 of Ophiostoma sp. CBS 140.51. Classification (NCBI taxonomy): domain Eukaryota; kingdom Fungi; phylum Ascomycota; class Sordariomycetes; order Ophiostomatales; family Ophiostomataceae; genus Ophiostoma; species Ophiostoma sp. CBS 140.51. The sequence continues at coordinate 1,067 of JANSLP010000130.1, forward strand.
TGGCCCCAACAGCTCCATGGCAGCGTACCAGTGGTATCAGGCCGGAGCTCCAACCTGACTAACTGCGAAGCTACCATGGACAAGAAGAAAGTAGAAAGCATGTTGGTCGACGAGAAGGGATCAGAGCCTTCCTGATGGAGGCCAGCCTTTTTGTATATAAGGGGGCATCATCTTCTTCGAATCTTTGACATTTTGTCTATCCATACATTCAATGCAAACACATATCACCATCTTCAACGCCTCTAACATCAAGAACTTCAATCGCTTTAATTTTTCCAAGCTCTCAAAGCTCCCTGAGCCCATCAACCCACGATTTCACCCAGCCAACCGACGCTTTATACACACCAAAATGGCCGCCGTTCAGTACGCAAAGGACCAGCCTGCGGGCTTCAAGAACCAGATTGAGAAGGTCGCCATCGTTGGTGTAAGTGCTCTGCTCATGCAATTGTGCCACTGACCGACGACTACTAACGCAGTCTTCAAGGCCGCCGGTTACATTGGTAGCCACTTCACCCGCGAGCTCCTCAAGACCGGCAAGCACACGATTACCGCCCTCACCCGCGCCGACAGCAAGAACGTCATCCCCGAGGGCGTCCAGAAGGCTGTTGTCGACTATGATGACCACAGCAGCCTCGTCAAGGCCCTGACCGGCCAGGACTTTTTCATTGTCACGCTCTCTGTGCGTGCGCCCCGCGACCTCAGCGTCAAGCTCGCCGCCGCTGCTTCTGAGGCCGGTGTCAAGTGGATCATGCCCAACGCATACGGCCCCAACCCTCACAACAGTGCCATGTACGACGAGATGGGTTTTGGCCAGATGTTCCGCGGCCTCACGAGCAAGCTGCACGAGCTCAAGCTCAACCCCATTGTGCTGAGCTGCGGTTTCTGGTATGAGTTCAGCTTGGCTGGTGGTCTTGTTCGATACGGCTTCGACATTGCCAACCGCAAGTTCACCATCTTCGACAAGGGTGACGTCAAGATCTACACCAGCACGCTGCCCCAGTGCGGCCGCGGCGTTGCCGCGCTGCTGAGCCTGCCCGTTTTGCCCGAGGACGCGTCGAGCGATGTTACCAAGACACTGTCGCACTACACCGACCCCAAGTCGGCCTACATCCGCTCGTTCCACGTCAACCAGAACGACATGTTTGCTAGCCTCAAGCGCGTGACGGGCACGACGGATGCCGACTGGACAATCACGACTGAGGCGTCGCAGGCGCGCTGGGCCAACGCCTCCAAGGCTCTGCAAAGCGGTGGCGGTGTCAGCCTGGACGGCGTGACGCCCCTGTCGGCGCATGAGGCCTTTGCCGTGGTCATGTACTCGCGCATCTTCTTCCCCGGCGGCGATGGCCTGACGGAGAAGGACATCTCCAACGTCGCGCTTGGCCTGCCCGACGAGGATCTGGATGAGTGGACCAAAGAGGCCGTGCGCCTGGTCGAGAGCGGTGAGCTGGCCAGCTACGGCCAGTAAGAGGTTACATAGTTTTGGTGCCAAGTTTGAATAGCATGTTGAATATGAACTCGTTGCATTAATGCTGTCGTACAAAATTGCGGGCATAAATGTGTAAAAAAAGAGCAAATAAAATGCACAGACAAGAAAAAAAAGTAAGAATGCACGCTGGACGCCATATCGTGTACACATAATGGAAGAAATCAAAGACCGGACAGAAGACCAGCTAGTTCATGGGGGCAGGCTTTCATGTAGAGAGACAACGGGCTTCGCCTTGTCGAGGCCAGTGCTGGCAAAGCTGTTGTACGCCTTGGCATCAAACGTTTTCGTGGCAGGAACGGGGTGCAGTGCGTAGGACGGCGGCTTTTCTGACTTGGTCAGGTAGGTTGAAGAAGAAGACGGCTTGTATGAAGCGCCCTTGCTGCTGTTTCCGCCAAACAAGGCCGGCAAGTCGAAGCCAGCTGCTGTGAGCACCCGTGTGCTCACAAAGTATGTCGCCACCGCCCACATGAAGAAGACCACGCTGAGCCCGGTTGCCACACACAAGGCGGGCACCAAGAACAGCAGGCCGACTCCCGACCAGAATAGGAAAATCGCCCAGAAGACGCTGAATGCGACCACTGCCCACAGCACCGCGTAGCCAACAAATGCTGCCAGGGGCACAGCGCAGAACGCGAGCCATGTCACAACCAGACCGAAGAGCAGAGGCTGGTCACGGTATGCCACGGAGAACCAGCGGCGGAGGGCATGGGCACGTTCGCGGCCGAGGAGCGACTGGACAGCAGTGCTGCCGCGGTGGGCGAGGCCTGTGAGAATGTCGCGTAGCGTGTCCATCAGGGACGAGGGAGGGGTTATCGGTGTAGGCTCGTGTTGAATGTACAAATCGAGTTTAAAGAGAACGATATCGCTTGACGATGACGTTGGCAAAGAAACGATGTACACGCCGGCGATTCGGTTGTTGCTGTTGTTGTTGAATGGTGATTTTGGTGAGATTTGTTGGTCAGATGCTGACGCGATTCTTTCCACTGGCATTCCAGGGCAGGGCCTGTTGTATTAATTAGAACGCGCCACCAAAGTGGGACGTAATCGACGTTTTGGTTATCAGTCGAGCCTTATCGATAAGAATGACGTAAGTTCCAGCAGCTTGTCCGTTTGTGTAGGTTCCGACCGGCAGTTGCTTGCAGAACCTATTATCAGCGTACTATTTCATCATCCTTTTCTTATGGCAGAAAGTGCTAATCGAAAGGAACACAGAGTAATCGGTGCGATGTGCATTGACACACCCGGACTGCCTCTACCTCATGGCCAACACAGCAGGGTCACATGATGAGTCTCGCAGGCCTTTCCAAAGGTCCGTCTTTTCACTGTTCAACCTCATGCATACCGTTCTCGGCCACGATATGCTCTGAATAAAATCGTTTGGTACCTGGGGAAAAGAGCCGAATTTTAGACTTTGGAGGGGTAAAACATTGGAGTATGTCTTTGACAATCACGTGCCACCCTCAGTCTTCGTCCTTTTCATCGTTCATGCCTTCTTCCAACAAATGTACAAGCGCTCTGCTTTACTGTATGTGTCATGTCAAATCAATTTTCTCGATATAATTGCTACTGCCACCGCTACAATAAACTATGGACGAAATTAACAATGAACCATCCTACTCACAAATCTACTCACAGCCTACCTCCCTGTTTTCTCGCCCAACATGTTGCGTTTAGCGGCATATCAGTTCTATCTTCTCATCCTTTTTCTTATTTACGCAACCCTCTGCATATTGGTATTCTGCTGCATATTTCACTACTCCGAGCTCATAGTACATGTCTTCTTGGCTTCAATACTTTTTCTTGCGGGAGGTATGGTAACAGCTATCGTCTTGGCTTTATTAGCACTCGAAGATAACCAATCCAGCGACGCCCCCAGATCATCCTCGAAAATAACCCCGAGTACGACAAAGAAACAGGACAGCACACAGGACCTAAGGTCAATATCAAGATCACCACTTGACCCAATTTACACCCCAATAACCATGCGTGGGCTGCTCTTCTCAGAAAACCCGGATGACAATAATCGAAATGGCGTGCTCGAAGAGACGCCGACCCCTACAGCTGATGAAGTGGAAGAGTCCGTTGCCAGCGCATTTGTTCATGCTTCTCGTCGGGTCTACGAGGCCACAGACGTTGCTACTGCGGTTTGCAACCGACTGGTGTGCCAGTGGTCCGGTCTCTCACTCGACGATGTTACCAAAAGAGTCCGCATCGCAGCATCTCGAGACCATGATCAGCCCCGCGATGGGCGAGACAGAATCGAACGAGAATCCGCGGTTTCTTTCGACGTGGTTATTGTGCGGCTTTTATCGGCAGCTGTACAACTCCATATGAGTGTTGTTGGCAACCTGGCAGGGATGGCTATAGATGTACGTCCGCAGTCTGCCAAAAATGGCAAGCTGCTTCGTCTCTCTGCCTTAGATGCGACAATTGCCAACGAAACCAAGAGCCACAGCATCTTCCAGTTTGATCCAACATCTGCAAGCTGCAAGAACACACTAGTCAAATCTACCGTCTTCGCCGTATACACAAGAGGGGCTACATCAACAACGGATATGTCCGTCTTGCAACGATCATTGCTCGCGGCAGAGAGCTCTCTCGTTGATATCAAGGACCACAGCTGCAAAATTGACAAAAAGATCAAATGCGTGTCTGGGAATATGAAGAGCCTTTCTAGGTTGCTTGTGCGTGACAAGCGCAACATAGCAACTATGACGAGCCACGCAACAGCAGCCAACATGCACAAGGTTTTTGAAGGCCAGTTGGGGCGGCAAAAGGAGGCTTTAGACGCGGTGCAAAATCTACTGGACATTGCATAATTACTGGCAGAAAAGAGGGAGTCGAGAAAGAAATGGTTAATTGGCGCATATCCAAGAGGTAGAAAGTCTCCAGAGTATTTGGACGGCTGCATGTGGCTACAAAAGGCTATGGATGCAACGAAACAGGCACTGGCCGCCGTTAAGACTGTCGAAGGATACCGGATTCAAGCGATTGCACATACCCATATCTCTACGGCAGTTGGGAGATAGTGCAGTGCCACAAAAGGATACTCAATTAGCGAATTGTTCCTCTTGAATACATTACATAACTTTGAGAAGATGAAACGGCGTAAATACGAAAACTGTTCCCTTGCAGAGGTGACGTCTAATTCTGTGCCCCCGGAATGGCCCACTTATACCCGCCCGAAGTTCCCCATTCTTTAGTGCCATATCATTACCCACAACAGTCAAGATTACCTCAATCTCGACTCTTTGCTCAACTCATATTGCTGAAGTCGGGGGAGTTTAATCGAGAAATAAATAAAATCTAGCATTAAGCTTAAGACTGCCGTCCGGTATCTTCAGACTATTTTCAGAAGTGTCCGCCCCACCTCAAAATCAATCACAGAACTTTGGCGCCGTGCAGTGTGTGCGTCGTATGCGCATTGCGCCGTCTTATCCCGCGTCAGAGTGAGTGTCTTACGTCATGGTTGTCCACTAAAATAAGAGAGCCAGTCAATCCAGGCCTCGCGAAACCTCCCGATGATCCCGCACGTTTTGCCTGATCTGATATGCGCGTGTCACACAAAATTCTTATCTGATCAGTATCTGATCTTTCCTCTGCTAATTTGACATTCATATGTGGTTGGAAGCCCACGATACATTGCGCAGCTGCCACGACACAGCAAGCCATCCCGATCATGGGCGACAACATTGCGCAGAACAAGGCCGACAACAGCAAACGCATCAATGACAGCACCCACAGAGAGATCATGTTGGTATGCACACTGTCTTTTGAAAATGCATAAGAAGAAGGGCAACTGATAGGATCCTTCACCAAAACAGGCCGGCGCCTTTGCTGCATTCACAGTCGACCTACTGGTCTACCCATTGGACACAATCAAGACGCGAATGCAGAGCCGCGACTACATCAAGACGTATGCAGAAGCATCATCTACATCTTCAAAGCCCATAGCGACTGCAAAAGCTTTGAAGCGTGCCACTGTCCCATCTGCCTACGCCCTTCGCGGGCTCTACCAGGGCATTGGCACAGTTATCTTGGCCACTCTCCCTGCGTGTATGTATATCTCTACGACGGGTTCACTTTGTTGGTGTTTCTATCTCTAATAACGATCTCTAGCTGCTGTTTTCTTCACAACGTATGAATGGGCAAAGAAGATCGTTGGCCGTACGCTCCCAGCGGTGACAAATGGGATTTCTCCAGAGTCACAGCCCCCGGCAGCACTGGTTCACGCCCTCTCTTCAGGTATGGCTGAGCTCGCATCGTGTCTTGTGCTCACTCCGGCCGAGGTCATTAAGCAGAATGCCCAGATGATCCAGAAGAGCAAGGGAAGCGGTGCATCCTCCGTACCATATGCCAGTACGTCTATCCAGGCATTCCGAATGCTGGCTCATTCCGAGGGCGGCGCCGCGCGCCGGTTGCTTTCGGGCTATACCGCATTGGCTGCCCGAAACTTGCCATTTACAGCAATGCAGTTCCCCATGTTCGAGGCTATGCGTGTCCGTCTACGCAAGCGGTGGGCCAGCATGGATAGCAGGGACCCGACTAGCAGAAACCACCTCTTCTTCGTCGGTGCCGTCAACGGTCTCAGCGCGGGCACATCGGGTGCCATTGCCGCCGTTATTACTACACCATCAGACGTGGTAAAGACGCGCATGATGTTGTCGCCATATGAGGGTAACGATGGTAAGGCTGGAGAAATATCAGGGACCAAGGGCGACGCGGGCAACAAAGACGAGAAAAAACCATCCACAAAAGGGAAGCGGTCGAGCGCTCCCCAGCTGGCTCGCCTTGTCTATCGGGAGCACGGTATCCGGGGCTTATTCCGAGGCGGTGCCTTCCGGGCGGGCTGGACATTTGTCGGTAGTGGGTTGTACCTGGGCACGTACGAGGTGGCCAAGGCGTATCTGCGTGGAGGCCGAGGGGAAGGTACGGATGGGAATAGGGATCTCTAAAAAGCGAATGCTGTTCAACAATAGAAAGGCACAAAAGCAGGCCAGCCATATTTTGCACTCTCTGTAACATAACCAGTTGTCCCTCTTTGCCAAGCGATGCACACGGCGAGAGAGTTAGAAAACAATTGCAAATCTAAATTTCAAACAACAATTCTCAAAACAGCACAATCAGCTAACAGCCAAAGCGAAGGATGCGCAATGTACAATGCACGTCGCATGTCGCTCAAACCCCTGCTTATCTTGCATCTTGCATGCTGTGCCTTCGTAGCGGTGAGTCCAGTCACAATTGTTGTGGATGATGAAGGTAAAATGTTAGCCAGGCAAAGCTGTTGCCAGTGCGAGTCCACTGCGGCCGCAATGTCATATTCCTACGGCGGTATTTGCCGCTGATGATCAGAAACCGTAAACGGCAGGAGGAAAGGATCAGGACTTTCCAGTATCTTTGCTTTAAATAATAAAAATGAAAGCGAAAATAAGTACTGTACTCAAGATGAAGATACGAAAGGAATTGTTCTTCGTCGCAACCAACAGAAACTGTGCACGTGCATATAGTTGAAAGCATCGTTGGTTTTGTTGATTCTTTTACCTTTCCTTACCTCCTGCTTCTTTTTCTTTGCCTTCCATTGGGCAATTTCATTGTGAATGCGCCTGCAACACCGGCAGAGGCGATGGCATCAACCACAGAAACGATGGCGCGATTGGTTGCGTCTCGGCTCTTAGCGTTCGGGGCGTGTCAGCGTGTTAGTGCTCTGGATGGCGGGCAAAATAAAGAAATTGTCGACTTATTCGACAGCTAATGTTAGGCGCGAAAAAAAAAAAAAAAAAAGAATAGCATAGAAAATATTTTATTTTCTCTGTTATTTCGCCCTAAAAGCACACTATCTCGTGTATCTGTCTAGTCGGTCCTTCCTAGTTAGTATCGGGCAAAGTACTCTATGACTCTCTTCAGGTACCGTGCCGCCTTCGCAAGGCCGTCTCAAGGCTGTTTCTACATCGAGACACAAAAGAACGGGCAGACCGCTATGGATGTCAACCATCCGACCTGCCGCGGGAAGGCACTCCCCTTTTCGTCCCTCCCCTTCCCTCGTCCCTTATTTTAGCACCCGCGAGTGGCGGCATAAGGGGATAAAGCTCGCCATTTGGCGGGCGTATGTCAACAGTCCCGTGCTACTAAGACAGCGAGATGGCGAACATGGTAGTTTGAGACGGTGTGAAAGAAAAAAAATTGGTGAAGGAATAGTAAAGAAGGGAAACAGTGAAGGGGAGAAGGTGCGCGAAGAAGGAAAGGGAAATAAAGGGATACAACGTCAAGGACAATGTTCTTTTGGAATCATTCCTTCTCTCACCATCTCTCTCATAAGCATTTAGCTTTAACAAACTCTCGGCACGGAACTGTTTTTCATTTTCCCAACCTTTTAAATATTTGTTCTGTCTCCCTCTCCGTCGTCATCATACTCCTTTAGACCCTTTTACTTCATCCGCCACTTCTGTAAAGATGGCAACAACTGTGGCCTCCAGGCCTGCCATCGTGCCCACGCTCGTGGACAGCAACGACGAGAAGGCAGCGGCTGCTCTTGTCCATGCCCTTGAGACAGAACCCACACCGTCGTCATCTCCGGTACCAACACAAACAGACTCATCCCGCTTTATCACCTTCTCACCCTACCCAGACCACCTTCTCGACATGGAGACACTTGATCCCCAGACCCAGCTGCTCGCTCGTGCCCTTGGCGTCTTTGACAAGACCCGCGACGACTACGCCACGGCACCATATATCGAGTCGTTCAACTTCTCTGCCGTCATTGACGAGCTTCGCAGGCTAAGAGCAGCATCACCTTCAGCATCCTCATGGGAAAAGCGCGATTACTTTGTCGTCGCCTTCCGGTCGCAGATCCCGCCTACCACCAACTATGGTGATCTCAGCAGCCTAGACAAGGCAGCTCACCGCGAGGCTACCGACAGCGGCGGCCTGTTGCGGTACTGGTTCCACCTTCCAGATGCCGACGGCCGGAACCTGGCCACTTGCCTCTGGCGGTCACCTGCAGATGCTCACAAGGCTGGCCATGGGCCCCAGCACCGCAAGGCAAGCTCATCGGTGCGTTCACTGTACCGGGAGTGGCGCATCGAGCGCTACCGGCTTGTGATTGAAGACGACGTCAGGGACTGGGAGGTGATTGAGTGGAAGGATTGAGTGACAGGTAAAGACGGGGGCATATAAGATGATTAGCAATTAGCAACGACTTATGAATAAACAAAACGTTGGACAAATATCGGTATATTCGAAACAAATGAGAAAGACAGAAATCGAGCACAGTAGAAGAACAGGAAAGTAAGACGTCAACAGGTTCAGAAAAGAGGGATGTCGTCCTTTTAAGCTCACCTTAAAACCCACATGTCGTCAGAGCTTTCCCCAGACCGTGCCTGTGTCGAAATGTCGTCTTGCGTCCTGCGTTGCTCGTTTTGTCGTAGTGGTGGCCACCGGCGTGGGGGCCGCGAGTGGGATGAGTGCATTCGCAATTGCCAAACCCACACAGCCGGTGAACTCCTTTACCCTGTGACAAATCGCACAGGGCTTTGCATGCTCGCGTGGGATAGCCAAAGAATTCTGCAGATTAAGCGGGAGCTGTGAACTAGTAGATACGGGGTTCTTGAGCTTCAAAAAAGTTTTGAGGACGTGCCAGAAGTTGAGATTGAAGGAAGGCGCGTTTGTGGCAGGCAGCTGTGTCTTTCCCCAACAAGTGTTAAAGCTTCGCTACCAGTCCAAAGCATATCTTCCGGGATGCAATGATCGTGACTAGTGATTTTTATACCCCCTTCCCCCCCGACTGTACTGTAATTCCTCAAAGGCACCATCAAAGTGTGAAAATAAGATGCCCTCTGAATGGAATAACTGTATTTCTCAGAAGATCCTCGATGTTTTCCCACCATGGTGATTTGGCACCGAGGGCAGGCACTTGGGATGGAGAACGGACGCTAGTGCACTTTCAGGGCTAGATTAGGAAAGTGGGTCATCTAACACCCCGGTACAGGAATTCGATATTCAAGTAAGCGGCTCTCTGAACTTTTTTTTTCTTCCATCAAATTTTCTAATCTATCGCGATAAAGCTTTATGGCGGCGTGCGACACAGCGATTCTGTGATATTTACAAACACCACACCAAACACATCTCGAAAGACAACCACCCGTACTTTCGAAAACATACAACCATGGCGTCCTCAGCGGCTTCCATGCCGTTTATTAAGAACCTCGCTTCAAGCGGTACGTTTTTCTTTCAGGTCTTTTCCTTTCCCTCGAGAGGAAAACCAAATCACATGTGATGCTGTGCCTCAGACAACCAGACTGACGTTGCTTTTTTCTCCCCTTCCCGCAGACCGGAAAATTCGCACTGCCGCTCTCGACAGCCTCAAGGGCTTCCTTACCGCGAAATATGCCGCCTCCTCCAACACCCCGCTGACCTTCCACGACGCCCAAAAGCTCTGGGCTGGTCTCTTCTATGCGCTCTGGATGGCCGACCGTGCGCCCGCCCAGCAGCGCCTCTGCGACGAGCTTGCTGGTCTGCCCAAGGCCGTAAAGCTTCCCAACGCCGCCGTCGCTGCATGGCTGCGCGCCTTCTGGGCCACCATGGCCCGCGAGTGGACCACGGGCATCGACGTGCTGCGGATGGAAAAGTTCATGTTGCTGGTGCGTCGCGTGCTGGGCGCGCAGATTGCATGGATGGTGGGCGATATCGATGAGAAGAAGGCGGGCAAGAAGTCAAAAAAGAGCAGCGAGGCCACAGACAGCGCGGCACGTGCACTGGGTCTGGAGATTCTGGCACAGTGGCCGTTCAACATTGACGGTGAGGCCGAAGTGGAGCCGGCACCGTCGGCGAGCGATGAGGACGAGGAGGAGGCCAACGACCGGCCAAGGAAAAAGTCGCGCAAGGCAGTGCCGACAGTGCACATCCCGGTTGGCCTGACGATGCACGTTGTGGATATCTGGGTCGACGAGGCTGAGAAGCAGGGCCTGCTGGCAACGACCGGCAATGAGGAGGAGGGTGGTGTCGACACATCATCTCTGGCACATGCTATCAACGAGCTGGTCGTCAAGCTGGCTGCAAAGACTACGGCACCTGCCATCCGTCAACGGACACGCGAGGCGTTGACGGACGACCGCCTGCCGTGGAACGAGAGCGCTGCGGAGGAGACGGGTGGTGGCGGCATCGAGGGCCAAGCGGACAGCGACGACGATGAGGGCCAGAATGTGGACGGCGACTGGGACGGCTTCAATGACTAATCTTTGGCCAGGGGCGTGCTTTTCTCTACAATTTCCCGCATATTTGCGTCCATTTATTTTCCTATCTTGTTCGGCGTTTCATGGTTAGGCTGGCTGCTGTTTTTTTTTTTAAAATAAAAAAAATTTGGAAAGAGAACTTGTAACAATTCGATACTTTTTATCATGACTCGAGTTTCCAAAAGCTCTTCTTGGGTGTTCAAACAAAAGTGCCAGTAGATAAATGTACATCTCAAGCAACCAATCCTTACGAGGCCGAAACAAAACAACGATACAACATCGCTTTATCCAAACCCTACTACCAGATGCAAAAGGATAATAACGCCTCCAGCCGACAACTACAGAATTATACAAAAATTCAGAGAAACACACTGCTACTGTGCGTCGAGTCTCTTATACACAGCACCAGCAGCACATTCCTCCCCACCAACTTTTATTGTCCTCCTCTTGGGTATCACACCGAAAACTGCACCACTGCCTTGTCCGCTGTGGGCTAACATCGTCGTCGCCGTCATAAGCGGCGAAACCACCCACAGCACATCCTGTCGCATCCATCGGCTCCTATGCCATGATGCGCTCCACGGGTGCCATCTTGTCCCAGTTCAGCGGGCCAGGGGCCTCGTAGCCGGAGATGGCGCGCTTGGCGATGACGCGACCCAGACCCTTGTGGACCTCAGCCTGGAATGGCGAGAAGGGAATACGCTCGCCGTCGATGCTAATGTAGCCGTCCTTTTGGTTGCGAGGCGTCAGGCGAAAACCAGAGATTTTACGGTAGCGGACGAGCGGGTTGTCGAACAGGCGGTTGTCTTCAACGGTCATGAGCATGCCAAGAGACTTGGCTGGGGAGATGTCGCCATCAATAGTGATGAGGTCCATGAGGCCGTCGGACATGAGAGCGGCAGCGAAGAAGCTGGTGTCGGGGGCCATGTAGGCCATCTGGATTGCGTTAGCAGAGAGCGACATCGACCATAAAATAGTGCAATAAAAAAGAGGGAATGGAGAGGAGGTTCTTACGTTTCCACAGAAAAAGTTGCCCATCTTGTCTTCTGGTATGGTCTCCCAATCGTCGGGCACGGGGTCGTTGATAGTGCCAAACTGCAGCGGCGGCAAACTAAGGTCGTCGCTATCAACAATCTTGCCACCGCTTCCGCTGCCCGAAGCGACACCCTCGGCAGGGTCAACGTCTGTTGTCGCAGACGATGCGGAGCCCCGTGCCAGTGCTGCGGAAGCAGACGCTGCTGCCGAGGTCTTGCCAGCGGCTTTGGTGCCCTTGGCAGGGGTCTGGTGACGTCCATAGTGCGCCTTGACATCGTCCTTGTGTTCAATCTCCACCTTGACGGCCAGGTCGCACGGGTACACCTTACGGGCCAGAAGGCGTTCGATGAAGCCCCAAGTGAAGCGGGCACTACCCATCCACCGCAGGTTCTCCGTGGCCAGGTCGACCTCGGCCATGACACCGACGGCCTGGCTCAGGAAGCTCAGCAGCCGGGTCTCGCCATACGTGATGCTGGCCAGGTCCAGTGGCGCGACGACACCCTTGACAATCGCCAGGGCCGCCACGCTGACGTGGTGGCTACCGTACAAGTTGCAAGCCATGGCATTGCCACTGCCACAGGGAATGTGGGCAACGGCAACCTTCTCAAGCGCACGGCGTGCGTCGGGTCGCTTGCCAAGACCATTGAAGCACTCGTGCGGCAGGCCATCACCAGAACAAGCGACCACCATGTCGTACTTGTCAATATCGAGGTCGGCACACAAATCAATGGCTTGGCCGGAGTGGGTTGTGGTCACGACATCAAGGTTCAGGCGAGCGGCATCAAACAAAGGGCGAGCCTCGTGCTCCCACTTTTTCATGGCGCCACCCGGGCCGGCGTGGGGATTGACGAGCACATAGGCACGCCTCCGTTGAGGAACATCGCCATATGCACGGTTGCGCAGGAGCTCCGCCCAGGCAGAAACTTCAGCAGCGGTTGGCCGGTCGGGGCCGGACGGCTCAAGCGAAACTGTAAATTTAGCTGGCCGAATACGGGTCTTGGAGGCAACCTCGGCATAGTCGATCACGAGACGACGGTTGTCTTCGGACACGGAGGCCCAGAGGACGTTGTAGAGCGGGATCGAGAGGCGGTACGCGGCAGCGGAAGCTGGCAAGCAGTATGCAGTGCGGTTAGCTTTGGTTCAGAAGCACTTCAGTGTTTGTGCGTGTGTGTGTACACATCTATGCGTACACAGCGCATGCGCGGGGGTGCCGAGGTGTAATACGTACAACCAATGCATGTGTGCCGGTTCTTTTTGCGCTTTTCCTTGTCTAGATGCAGCCAGCCAGTTAGAATTGTGGTTTCTTGCGCGGTACTGCATGTATTCAGTACGCCAGTAGTCTGTGGTTTATCGCGCGGGCGTCCATACCAACAACAACGAGCTCGTTGTCCTGGATGTCGAGGTCATGGGTCTCGAGCTTGATGATGTTCTCGAGGGTCTTGTCGAACGAAACGACGTGGGATTGGCGCTTTGCGGTGCGCGCAGTGGGCGGCGGCGATGGCGTGGGAGGAATGGGAGGTGCTTGCGGAAGCGCGGATGGGTCGACGGAGGCTGACGTCGGTGCAGAAGAAGTGCCGTTGGTATGGCCGTTGGCTGTGCTGCTGGATGTGCCGTTCAGAGCACCGTTGGTGGTTCCATGAGAAGCTCCGTCGGCCGCACCGTTTGCGCCGGCTGGGCTTGTCTGTGCTTCGACAACAGCAGGCGTGTCTGACGACATTGTGATGGATTGATGCTTTCAGGCGGAAGGAAACTGGGAGGAGGCGAGGCGGAAGTGTCGAAAGAACACGAGATAGGCCAAGACGGAGAAAACGAGGAGAATTCAAGGCGATAAGACGGAGAATTTTGTTGGAGTTGGAGCTACTGCGTCACCAACCGTCGCGATGTCGATAAGAGGCGATACGGTAGACAATGCGTACGTCGTAGGGAGTATTGCAACAAAAGAACGCTGAGAGAGGAATAAGAAAAGAAGAAGACAAAGATTAAGACAGAAAGCACCAACAGAAGGGTAACAGAAACACAAAAGCCGGTGGTCGGTAGTGCCCTTGCTCTTCGTTCCTTCCCCCTTAGAGCTTATGGTGACTTTTGGTGGAGCATCGCCGTTTTGTTGCACGAGCTTCGCCGCTTCATTTTTCTTTTCTTCCTTTTTTGCTCCTTGGGCAGGCGCGTTACCGTTACGTCCTTGGCGGGTGCTTCCTTCCTCTTCCTCCTGTACCCCGTCCTGCACAGTACTGGCGGCCAGGGCACTGAGGGATTCGCGAGGGTGCTAACGAAAAAGTAAGCGATCGCCAAAAGCTCTTGTTTAGGGGGCACTAGGGGTGCAACAGGAGGAGATCAGAGAGAGAGGGGAACGGTCGGACATGGGTGATGGTGCTAGCGCGGCGCGATTATTGCAGAATGCAAGTGCAAAATTGGCGGCATCTGCTTGGTGCACTTCCAGTGTCGGGATCTTCGGCGCGTCTCTCAGAACGTCGTGGCGTCGCTAGGCAGCCCTTTTTTTATTTCAGAGGGGACAACAGGGCGCCATTGCACTGGTTGGCGGGCCTGTTGGGGGGGGGGGGGGAACCTCGGCCCTCGTGGCAGTGGGTGCAGTTGCCCTGTGGCCCCCCCGGAACCCATGCCGCTAGCCGGGGTAGTGCAGGGCGTTGTGAGTGAGAATGGGTGCCAAAATTTGAATTTGCATCTGCATAAATATGGCGGACGGGGACCCAGACCACACACGGGAAATTACTGCGTCATGATGAGAGGATGTCAGCAATTCGGGGCGCGTTCGATGCACTGACAATGGGCAGATAAACAGACGAATCTGGACTAGGCGAACAAGAAGAGACAGAAAAAAGGTCAAGATGCGTTTCGTCTGGTGTCTCGACAAAGGGGTCATTGTGTCGAAGAGTACATGTAGTTCGTCAATAGGCGGAAAGTCGACTCGCGAATCTTCGGTTTCTAATTTTGGCATTGATTTTCCGACATTATTCTTCAGGGATACTCAACCCCTGTACCGCTGGCCTTCTGGAAGGATTCTGTAAGGGATGATGCCAAGCAAATGAGACTGGCTTGACCTGGTTTGACCGTTAGCCTGACTGGCAGAAACTTGAGCCTATCGCGACAGATGCCACATTCGCAGACGCGACTCTCGTGCCCTTGACAATATCCCAGCACCGCGACAAGGGGATCGGCAGATGCTGAGAGCACAACGATGAGGAGCTCGCGAAAAAGAGGCTATTCTCAAATGAGAAGAGATGGTCTTTCAGAAAGTCTTGATCCAGAGCCTTAGTCTGGCAGAAATGGCCTTTGTTGGCAGTTGTCGTTTTTTGGTCCTGTTGAAACGGACACGACAAGACCTTGAGACTCTGTCTCCACTGCCTGAGGACATCGAACAAAAGATACTTCGTAGAAGAAAAAGAAGACAACTTTAGAAGCAGATATAGAGTAGTGAAGGAACATTTAAGCGTGGTTGCTTAGGTGCCGTTTGGTATTCTACGTCTTGGGTATCAAACAGATTATTTCCCAAGAGGCTTTATGTACCTCGTAAAGCTGAAAGAGAAAGGCAACACGTACCAGTTCTCGCGACTCCTGCTCAGCCGCTCACCAAATCTTGCATGTTGATGCGAGCACTGCCAAGGCTGCAGTCAGATCTCATCATATGCAAGGGCAAAGTGTCTGACACATCATCACGTACCACTAAAGGAAGCCAATGACAGTGGCTTTGATCTTGCCATATTTTCTTGCACAAGAAGTTATCATAAGAAGACTGAATTACCACCTGCCTGAAATATGTCTTGGACGGTGTTGGTCCCATGGGCGCAAGCACGGACGATTATTGAATTTAAATTCATTTACGGAGTACAGCGCAGCCGACATGCATGAGAGAAGGATCTACGAATTCGTGAGCATATGTCAAGAGACTTTACAAAGCGCTTTTATTCAAACAAATCTAGCTCCTATACGCATGTCGTGTATTCGTTTATCATGTCCCTTACACCCTGAATCGCTAATTTCACCAAATCTTCTAACGCCTCGGCCGCAGCTCGCGAATGTCCGGATCTGATAGCAGCTCGCCGACAGTGTGCTGCTCACAAACGTGGTTGACCAGCCGGGTCATCGTGGTGCATACAGCCACTTTACCTCCTCCACTGCTGTCGAACCGGTCACAGAGACAGCACGCAAACGTTGGAGGCAAAAGCATTCCACCACCGCCACCAGGGTAATCATTCACGGCCTCGTAGACGGCCGGTCGGTGGCACTTGACGATAAAGCGGTTGCTCAGCACAAACTGGCGATCCTGGACGAGCTCGATAATATTGCGCCGGCGTGTGGTGACGAGCTTGCCCGGAGCATCATCGTCGTTGCTGTCGTCGATCGGAGGGCCACCCCGTCGACTGTCGCTGTCACCGTCGCTTCCCGGCTTGTTGTCCCGGTTAACAACTTCTTCGACGCGCTCACCAACGACCACGGGCTTGTGCATTTTCCAAGAGCGGTCGTGCTCAATAGCAAACTGGCCCATGCAGGCCGGACAGATGAGGTCGCCGTCATCGCTCTCATTATCATCGTAATTGCGGCTGTTTCTCTTGTTGTTGCCGTCACCGTCACCAACATCCAGCGGCCGCCGCCAGTCTTGCTGCAGTTCGACGGCATAGCGGCAGAAAAGTGGTGGCCGCTGTGGCTCCAGAGGAAACGTTGCAGCCCGGCGTGCGCCAGCCTGGCTCTGGCTCCGGCGACCACGGTCATGGTCTCGGTCTCGCTCACTTTCTCTGTCCCAGTCGCGATCCCGGTCACGTTCACGTTCACGGTCGAGAGCCACCCAATCGCGGCTGCTTCTTCTCCGAGCAGCGTAGTCATCGCCGCTAGCACCGCCGTTTCTTGTCGACCCTGACGCAACTGACGATGACCGCAGTGCCCGGCGTCCACCTCCCGGCCCATACCCGCCGCCAATCTCTCTTTGCATCGGTGCTGCCGCGAGCATCCGCCGGTACTGGTCCTGCAGTGCCTGTATACTTCCGTTGCGAGCCCGACCTGCTGCCGCATACAAGACGGCCGGATCAGGCAGCGTACCCGTCTCCAGCGCATCCTGCAGCAGGTGAATGACCGATGCCTGCAAGTCGATAATCTGCGCCTGCAGCTCGTTTTCTGCAATCTTGTCGCCCTCAGCAAAGCGTGAGCCAAGGTGGGCGTAGTCACGGTCGTACTCTCGGCGAATCAAGGGTCCGCTGGCTGCAAGAGCATCGCGGAGGTCGTTTTGGGGACGGCTATAAGGCGGCAGCGGCGGATATTGGTACGGTGGCGGGTATGGGTATGGGTAGCCGTTGTTGCCTCCATTGTTGCTGTTCCCGTTATTGTTGTTGTTGTTGTTGTTGTTGTTATTCTTGTGGCTCAACTGGGCCATGGCGTGCTCGTGCTTCTCCTTCTCTGCCTGCCGCCGAGCCCGATCCGCCGCGTCGGCGCGACGCTCCAGCTCCTTGATTTTCTCATCCTGGCCGTGGTCTGTTTTGTGCTGTCGATGCCTGTCGCGCACGCGCTCGTAGAGGCCTATGCTAGTCGTAAAGGTGCCAATGACTGTTGAGATAAGTGTCGCGATTATGAAGCCTTTCTGTTGTAATGTGTGAGCGAGGTGACAGTAAGAAGAGAAAATAACCCAGCTAAGAGAGTTCACTTACTTTGAGGTGCTTCTCCTCAATCATATTTGCGTAGTTCATATTGGCGGCATGTGAAAGGAAAGGGAGGATAGAGTGTAAGAAAATAGGAAGATGAGAAGATAGGAGGTGTGGTGATGGGGAAGGTGGGAACAGAGATCAAAGAAAGAGGCAATTTTTGAAAATGCGACAGATAAGTACAAAACGACGACAGATATGCACACGATACAAGGAGGCCGACAATTTCTATTTATGTGCCGCTCGCAGAAGATGGGGGCCGTACGAATGACGGAGCATGCGGTGTGTATGCGGGTGTACGTCGAAGGCTGATGTATGTGTGCGTATATGTGGTTGTATGCGGGTGCGTGTGATGTCGTGCTGGGTTTGTGTCCTGCTGCACAATATTTGAGACTTGTCGTTCTTATTATCAAAGAGTATCGTCACACCAGCAAAAGCTGTTGGTAAAAGAGAAACAACAAAACCATCACCCGAAAGATAACTGAGTGACAAATGGGCGGTGCAGGGAGCTGGCATTCTGTGCCGCGTCTTGCTTCCAACATTCGGCCCCCGCCATGCAGCTAACGACAAGAAACAAAGAAAAAGTGCTATGCAAGGATGATGTGAAGGGCGGGAGCAAAAAAAAAAAAAAAAAAAAAAAAGGACCCTCAAGAATACACCGTAAAATAAAACAGGCAGAGAAAAAAGTAACAGAAAAGGCAGGCCGTTCCGGTTTCGTTTCCTTCGGGTCGGTGACTCGGTGGTTGTCGTTTGTCCACGGAAATCACAATACAAGAAGCACAAGAGGCAATGTTGCGACAAGTTGTCTCATTGTGCTGCCGTTTTGACACATGCCATATTTTTCTTCCTTTTCGCACACTCTTTTTCTCGATAATCTGCCACTCGCGTGCCGCCCTCCCTTTTCCCACCTCTGTCGGCCGATATGCCATATGACGCAAATCCTGTTTCCTTGGCCAGTTCCCCGACCACCCCTCCACTCCTCCCAGTCCCCAGTGACGACATCAGCTGCTGCAAGAAATTGACACAGAACGAACGACCCTTCCAGACACCCCTGTTCCAGCCAATGAGAGCGTGCGAACGAACACCCGCAACCACTAACACGGCTGTGGATGAGAGGGCGATCGGCATTATGCAGTGCAGACACATTTTCCTGCTACGACAGACGATGATGGAACTGTTTGACGAAAGGTCTAGCCAGTGGGAGAAAAGAGCATCGAGACAAAGGCCATGGAAAAGCTGGCGGAACTGACAGTTTATGTCCTTCCGTCTTTGCATGCGTATGTTGTGCTCTAGGAAATCCGATAAATGGGAGAAACTTGATGCAAAATACGTTTGGAGACAAGATTTGACTTTTGTTTTAAAAACAAAAAAAAACAACGAAAGAAAATAAAAGAAAACAATAAAGCATCCCAAAATACTAAAAAGCCATGCATAACAACAGATCACTTCTAGATGCGACAACAAGCAAACAGATGCCGCGCCGGTAGTTGACTCTGGCCTAGATGTCAATGTCAAACTTGACCTCATTCTCTTTAGGTGTGGCAAAACAAGGCCCTTCACCGCTAGACCGCCAGATCTAGCCCGTCGGCCGAACGTCGATCGGAGCTAGAATGGGTGCTCGGACAAAAAGACAGAAAGACAAAAGAACATTAAAGGTGGGAGGTCTGGTTGGCTCATTAGGAACAGGGCGGGATCTAAACGGTTGGTGACTTGGCAAGAGTTGTTTTGACAAAGGAGGGGACGTCATATTTACAGTGATGCACAGGGGAAATACAACACGGAGAGTGGGCTGTTGTGGCCCGCATACGATTATCTTTTACGCCAAATGGTGGCCAGCTTCTCAGCCATCCATTAATCATCTATGTGATTGTCTTCTTTCCGATTCAAGTATACGTTTGGTAATGTTTGTATTTGGAATGGTTAAATCTGATTTTCGGCGCCTTCTACTTTTATTTCCAGTTCCACTGCTCCCCATATTGACAATCCCTTGTATCACACGAAAAAATCATGTAAACTTGATGACGCCTTCTCCGTCGGTCTAGGCTTTTGGTGAAGACAGATAAAAACGTGAAAAACACAGGAAGCACAAACAAGACAAAGTGAACAAAAAAAGGGTTGCAAATGAAAATGACATAAAATAGACCCCCATAGTAAACTAGACAAACCCAACAACGCACAACCCTTGACCAAAGACAACCTTGGCTGCTTACACTGATGCCTGCCACTCATTCCCTCATCTGCTTACGGGAACTCCGCAGCCAGCACCTCTTGCACCTTGGGCGGCAGCGTCGACACGTCGGCAGCCTTCAGGGCCTCCCGCAGTGCCTTGGCCTGCTCCTGCACCTGCGCGTTCTCGGGCGCCAACGCCTGGGCGGACTTGAGGCACCGCAGCGCCAGCAGGAACTTGCCTCTCCGGCGGTATATCTCAAAACCGACCAGTTGGCCGTCCAGGTTCTTGGGGCTGAACTGCAGAACGGGCTCAATGAACTTGGTGGCCTCGCCGAGCGGGTCGGCCGTGGCAGCCAGCTTGAGACCCTGCGGGTCGTCGTCCTTCTTCTTGGCAGCGCCCTCGGCATCGGCAGCAGCAGCCGACTTGCCCTTGTTGGGATCCTGCTTCGCAGCCTTCTCAGCCGCCTCGCGCTCGGCCTTCTGGGCCTCCTTCTTGGCCTTCTTCGCGGCCTTCTTCTTTTCGGCAGCGGCATCGGCGTCAGACGTGCCGTTGGAAGCACCGTCCTTGCTACCATCAGCGGCAACCACCGAACCGTTGGCGGCGGCCTGCGCGCTGTCGTACATGCTCACGTACAGGCGGGCGGCATCAAGAGCGGCACGCGTGAAGAAGGGGTGCTCGCGGATTCGATCCTCCCAGCGGACAAGGTCAATGTATGCGCGAATCATGCCCTTGCGCAGCGAGAACGAGTGGAAGTCAAACTGGTCCTCCTGCCAGATGTCAAAGATGTTGGCAATGGCATGGAAGCGCTTCAGGGCCATGCCGATGTTGCCGCGGCGCGCAAACGCCTCACCATCCTCCGTCAGGAACCAAATGCACTGCATGTCGAGTAGATCCGACAGCGGATCGGCCGCCGAATCGGGCCGCGTGAAGAGCGCGACCGTCTTGAGCGCCGCCTCGTTCTCGTTGTTGCGTAGCTGGTATTTGGCGGCCTTGCTGTTGATATAGCGGTCGTGTGTGTCGAGGCTGCGTGCCTTGTCCATGGCCTCAGACGCCTTCTGCAGGTCGCCCCTGTGCTTCCATATCCGCGCCTTGGTCATCTGGAAATCAACGCTCTTGTCGTCGAGCGCAATCGCCTTATCGCAGAATTCGTCGGCCTTGGCCAGGTCGCGCGTCAGGTGGTAGTTGTAGTGTTGGGCCAGGAAGTAGAGGGCAGCACCCTCGCCCTTGGACGAGTCCGTCTTCGCCGGTGCATCGCCATTCGATTGTACGTCGGGCGAGGTCTGCGCAGAAGCGAGGTATTCTTCGACAAGAGCAGGCAGGGCGGCCTTCTTGGCGTCATCGGCGTAAAGGTGCTTCAGGTTGGCGAACAGTGACGGGATACCGCGGTCGAGCATGGGGAAAAGGTACTTTCGTGCGCGCTCCTTGAAGAGATCGCCTAGATAACGTTAGTATGTGAGTGAGAGAAATGCCAGGAACCAAGCAAGAATGTGTGGACGTCCACGCACCTGATAAGAAGTCCAGCGGCAGCCGCTTTGCCGAGTCGCACCGCGGGTGCTTGGCGGCGTACTCGTCAAAGACAGCTAGACGAGCAGCCTCGTCGGCACCCTCCGAATCCAGGCCCAATGCCTTAACGAGGCTCTGGTAGTAGGCTGGGTGGTCGGGATTGCGGTCGATCAATGTGCGCCATGCAGCGGCAGCCTCTTCGTTACGGCCGAGGGTTGTCAGGTACTCAGCACGGCGCTCGAGGACGCTCAGGCGGTCCAGGCTGTGTTTGACGGAGTCAGACTCGAGGTGGTCGAGCGCACGCTGGATGTCGCCGGTCTCGGCAATGATGCGGTTCTTGTACAGGATGGCCTCGGAGTGCTCAATATCGGTCTTTGGCGGCGGGTTCTTCAGCGTTTCTTCGTAAGTTGTCAGGATGCGCTCGGCCTCGGCCAGGTTGCCGTCAAGGTGATGCGCAATGGCGAGGGCGGTCCAGTTCTGGCGAGGCTGGGGGCGGGCCTGCAGCATAGCGTGGCGGCTCTGGACGTAACCGGCGTAGTCGCGCATCTGGATCTGCAGAATGGCGAGATCGCGCTGGATCTGGGGGCTCTCAGGCTCGAGGCGCAGCGCAAACTTGTACGCCTTGATGGCCTCCTCAAAGTTCTTGTTGGCGCGGTACAGCAGGCCGTAGACGTGCCAGCAGATGTGC
The DNA here is from genome assembly GCA_029298735.1 of Ophiostoma sp. CBS 140.51. NCBI lineage: Eukaryota > Fungi > Ascomycota > Sordariomycetes > Ophiostomatales > Ophiostomataceae > Ophiostoma > Ophiostoma sp. CBS 140.51. The sequence continues at coordinate 22,821 of JANSLP010000130.1, forward strand.
GACTTCATGTCGACAGTCAGGGCCTCCTTTCCGAGCGCAAAGGCCTCGTCCGTCTTGCCCTGGCCATTGAGGATCAGCGCCTTCATGGCCATGGTGTCGCCATGACGGGGATTCTTCTTGAGGATCTGGTCGGCAGCCTTCAGGCCGCGCTTGTACTGCTTCTCCTCATAGTTGCGGATGACCTGGCGGAACAGGTTGGCATCCCGTGTGCTAAGCGGTTGCGGCATTGGGGCGGCAGGTATGTGTGTGTGTTGTGGATGTCGGGGTGTCGGAGGGTGAGATGATAATAAGCCTGCGCACGAGACAGCCTACCTGCCGTTCGTGAATAGGACAATGCCGTGGGTCGGAGCGGAGGACGAAGTCAGAGTGGGACGAGACCAATCACAGAGATAGAGAGAAGAGAAGCGCCGGGGGGATAGGGATGGCGATCGTGAACAGTTGTCGTGATGCTCGTTTGAGGGGGGAAGGAGGTGATGGCAGCTGCCGTGGAAAGCTGGGGGGAGGTCTAAAACCGTGTGGTTTTTTTTACCCATTTTTTTGGTCCCTCCTCTTGGAGCAAACCGAAGGCAGGAGCTGGTCGGGGCCGTGTTCTTCCAGCATAGGCAAAAAGTGGGGCAAGTACCTCCACTGCGAACTCGGCCACAGCGCTACGGCGCTATCAATGCTGCAAAATGAAATCCGGACAGCGACAACGACACTGACTTGCACAAATGCTCATGGTTTGACAGTTTATAAAGCAGTACCAACTTCTTAAGTAAAGTAGAGATATATTCAAATGCTCCCACATCATAGACCGTATCCAATGCTGCTCCTATGACGCCGAAAATGACTTGCAAAATAACCCGGTACCCCCCAAAAATGTGCTCCTGCTCTTTCCCGACTTTGAAATACATCATATACATAATAAACGGCAAGCGCACACCTTTACAAGGTAAAGTGTATGCTCACCGTCTCTCCCGCTTCCGCCATTGCTCCAGCGCGGCCTCCCACCCCGTCTCGCCAGTACTTGCCGTGATAGCACCGCTCCCACAACGCGCTTGAAGCACATCCCACGACCGGGCACGCACTATGCTCTCGACGCCCTTCTCATTGCGCATCAGAGAAGCAAGCAGGTTGGCCTGTGGCTCAGCGAGCGCATATTGCTTCCGCTTGATGTATGGGTCGAAGCGCTCGGTGATCTCAGGTGGTGTTGGTGGCGGAAAGTCGCCTTCCATAAGGGCACCAGACGCGGCAGCCGCAGCTGCGGCTTGTGCAGCTGCCTGGGCGGCTTCTTCGGCGTCTTTGGCCACGGCGTCATCGGCGACGCCTGCACAGTATCGAATGACGTCGTCGCGAGCCTGCCAGGCCGGAAAGAGGAGGGCGTCGCGAAAGGCGCGGCATGCGGCTGCTGGCGGAGACGACGAGGAGGAAGAGCCGGACGAGTATGAGGTGGCGCGGTGCGCAGTGGACGAAGGGTCGAAGCCGGCGCGGGAGGGGGTGACAAGGGCGTTGAGATGTTGTGTAATGGTGTCGTCGATGGCTCGGGACGCACGAAGAAAGTCTGGGAGGCATTGTTAGTGGCACGCCTTGTAATTAAAAGTGAGGTCTATCTGCCTACCTCGTAGGACGACAGTAGAAAAGCAGAACTGGGGCGTCAGCGCCGGCTGGTTCGGCTGTGTCGCCATGCTGTAAGGCTTTTGACGTTCTTGTCTAGGCACACTGTCCTCTGTAGAGGGATAAGTATGGGACGAAGGTTGGCCGTCGGATTCCGTGCTCGACCGGGTGGCCGTTTTGTCCGGCGACGTCCACAAGATATTCGCCAGCGTGGTTGTAAGTTGTTTCGCGGGGCAAATTGCCGTATGGATTGAGGGTGTTTCCAGGCGAGAGTGAATGTGAGTTGGTAGGGCTTTGCCCAGATCGTGTGTTGCAAGATTGGTGGGAGAAATTAAGGTAGTCGTAAATGCCACCAGAAGGACGTAGATTTGGCAATCTTTCGAGATAAACGGCGGCATGCGGCGGAGAAGGAGCGGGGAGGGGGGCGAGATGTACCGAGCGGGAAGCGCAATGGTCGAAGAGAGGCGAGAATTCACAGGCAGTCCAGTGGTGTGGTGTATGGGTCCCAGACTGCCATTTCGGCCAATCATAGACCAGGGTTTGACGAGCTTCAGGATAGCTTCAACGTGCCCAGTCTTTTGTTCCGCCGCCGACTTTTTTCAATCCAAACTCAGATATTGGACTTGATTCTATTGAAGATATTCTATGAAAGGAATCAAATGTCATTTTGTTATCCAAATAGGTCTTAGTTATCTGGTAATCATCGCAAAAAGCCTCCCGTCCCTGATATTCCCGCCATCTTTCGCAATTGTCTAGAGCCCAATGGCTTCATCTTACGACCACTCTTTCGATATTCAATCCACCCCGTCTCGTAATTGTGACCACGGTCGCCCATCCTCCATTGACTTCTATCTTTTCTATGTGCGAATTCTCTAAAGCTCCAGGCCCGCCTGCTCAGGCACAATGCTCTTGAGCGTGTCCTCAAGGATTGCCTGCCGGACATTCTCCATCGCCCAGACCTCCATCTTGGTCTCGGTCTCGACCGTCGAAGTGCCCATGTGCGGCACAATGAGCGCCTTGTCGCTCTTCATCAGCTCCGGGTGAACCGCGGGCTCATGCTCAAAGACGTCTAGTCCTGCGGCTGCCACATGACCGGATGCTAGTGCATCCACAAGGGCCTGTTCATTGATAACTGCACCGCGTGCCGTATTGACCACAACAACGCCGGGCTTCATCATGGCAAACTGAGGCGCGCCAATCATGTGCCGTGTGTGAGCATTGAGCGGCACATTGATGCTCACAACGTCAACCTGGGCCAGAAGCTCCTCTAGTGTCGGCACATAAACTGCACCACCTGCTTCAGCCTCGATCTCGGGTGCTAGACGTTTGCGGTTGTGGTAGAGAATCTTCATGCCGAATGCCGCGTGGGCCTTGCGCGCCACTGTCCGGCCGATACCGCCCATTCCAAGGATACCGATTGTCTTGTTCTGCGGGTCGTGGCCGAGCGGGGGTCCGCCGTTGGGACCGCGCCACTGACCGGCCCGGATGCTGCTCAGCGTTGGGGCCAGGTTCCGCATGGCCCCGAGCAGCAAAAAGATGTGAATATCGGCTGTGGCTTCATCGACGGCTGTGGGTGTGTTGGACACTCGGACACCACGGGCGGTGCAGGCGGCAACGTCGATTTGGTCATAACCAGCGCCGTTGTGGCAGATAAAGCGTAGCGAAGACGGCAGTTCCGATAAGAGCTCGTTGTCAATGCGGCCGGTGATGCGAAACGACTCGAACGTGCGGTAGGCGACCTTAACGCCATCCAGCGAACCCGAGCGGCACTCCGCAATAAACTCAGCACGGTTGTTGGCCTTGGGCACGATGATGTCCGCGACCTCACTGACCGACTCCCAAGTATCATGCGCCCTGTGCGTAGATGTTAGTCAAACTCTTCTTCTTCTTCTCCTCCCCCCCCCCCCCATTCTCGCATCACTCAAGTCAACAGAGAGTCCACTTACAGCTGGATAGTACCGAGCTGCAACACCTGCATCCGCGCAGGCTTATCGGCGGCCATCTTGAGAATGGCCTTCGAGGAACGGCGCGGTGATGCTATGTATGTTGGTGCTTCAGAAACCAGTTATGAAGAAGCGTTGATTGGAAATGCTGGTGAGAAAGTGTAAAGTAGAAGCAAGGCGTAGGCAAGAGAGGGACAAGCTGCAGATAGTGGTGGGCCAGCTCTCATTATATCGTTACTGCCTCTAATGTACGTGTCACTATCTTGGTCACGCCTTAATTGTCACCAAAACCGGAAGTTTCTGACGTGGCTATGAGCTTGATCCGAATTTATGGTGCCGTTGACCAAGGGAGTCGTGAGAGTCGTTAAGGCTGGCTGTGTATAAGGTACGTAATGAGCCGGTCTGTATGTACTGCGAGATCTAGTAGTGAGCTACCCACGAATAGTGACAGAAGGCTGCATAAGTCCCGTAAAAAGACAAGTTGTGATCGTACCCTAACCATGTCTCAGTCAACTTAGATCAAAATGTAGAAGTGAGTAGAAGGGAAAGAAGGGCACCGAGTGGTTGTGAGGGGGTAGGTTATGCACAAGAAGTGCCGAGGTTGAAATACCAACTACCTTATATCTAGGGAGCAAGCAAGATTAGTACAACCGCATGAGATTCAAAGTGAAAGGTGAGCAAGAACCGGTGAGGTTGAGGCAAACATGGGGATCGACAAGTGAACTTTGAGGTGGGAGGCAGAGGTGTACTCAATAAGAAAAGCCTTTGCCGCCTAACGATATTGGATTGGTACTGCATAAAACAGAAACAGCTGGGTGAGAGGATGGACGAGGGGAATTTACTATAAAAATCCACTGACCGTTGATTGCTATTAAAGAAGCATGCGAAAGAGAGGAAAATGAGGCCAATCGAGGTGAAGGTGGTACACAAAGATATGAGGAACCGAATCGATTGAAGCAAAATGGGCCCAAGAATGACGATTGATAACTGCGTGTTGACGGCAATCTCTACGCAATTGGCACGACAGTGGTTCGCAACGCAGTGCTCGCAGGATGTGTGTTGCACAGAGGGAAGAGATTGAACGCAAGCTTTCCTCGTTTCGAAAAAGTTGGAGGGTGCGCCGATGAGAATGGTGGTTTGAGGAGAGGAGATGAAATAGAAAAATAAAGAGTCAGAGATAGTAGATTGAAGGTCGGTCAGTCGATGGACCTTGCCACGAATAAGAGCGCCGGTCGGTCCATTGTGTAAGTACTCGTAATACACGAGATAGCGTGAACAGGGGACGAGACGAGGCCCCAAGACGGCGTCCTTTGTCCACCCATTATGTTTCTTCGACGCCCTTCACCCACTGTCTGGTTCGCCATTTTCTCATTTTGTTCCCGTTTTAGCTTTCTCGCCCTGGTTTAGGTGTGGGGTAGTAGCGACAACGGAGATGCGGCGGCGGCCGTGGGTTTTGGCAGTGGCCCATCTTGGTGCGTTGCAGTCGCCGCGATACAGCATGAGGGACCGAAAAAGCGAGAGAAGATGGGGAAAGACGGAGGGATAAGGTTGTAGCCGTCTGGGGGAAAGATATGTGGCACACAGACGAGGTGACCTTATTACGGTTTGTCTTTTCGACTAAGTTTATTATTATTATTATTATTATTCTTTCTTTTCTTCCTTTAGAAAGCCAATAATTCCTCACACAGAAGCTGGTCACCTTCGTTCGGATGCGATTTTACTGTGCTCTTGCAATCTTCATCGTGTTTATCTTAATTAGCCATGGCCGATACCCCTCCTTGTAACAGCTTGCCTCGATAGCTCTCTTCTTCTTACGCATGGGCATCCGTTTGTTGCTTGAAGATCAAATGGCGCTATTGAGTCTTATTCCTTCCGGGAACTGGCCGGCCAATTGGTATCGTGCCTGGTCAGCATACAGGCCCCGCAAGGCCAACAACATGCAGGGTGGCGGTGAGTGCTTTTCCGGATGTTTGTGCAGTTGTGTGTGTGTGCGTGTGCCTGCGGGAGCGTGTGAGAGTTGCTGTTGCTGGACAATGTTTCATTGGACTTTTCCTTGGCTTTGGGGCTTTGGTGCTGGTTCTTGTCGGTGTTGTGCAGCCAGAGGCCCGTATGTTCCAAACGATGATGATTTCGCAACGGGTCAGGGCGGGGGCAAGATGCGACCTATCATAAATCAAGCACATCTTGTCTTTCCTTCTCCTCTATCCAACTTGACACAAGGTTGAAGGAGAGATGTCCGCCTGTTCCCGAAAGAATGGAACCTGTCTGAATTGGAGAGTAAAGTGTGCTTGTATAAGCTGAACGATTGGTGTACTAGATATGAAAGTACTTAATCAAGCGATTTACATTTCATGACCTAAACAGCCCCTATGCTGCTGCCCAAGAAAAAAAGCTTGTTGCGTCCCTTTCGACTACCGTGACTCCCATACCACGACAGGAGAGCAAAGGACCCGAACGGACGGCAAGTGAGAAACAGCCTCCAGGTATAATTTGTACATCTTTACAGCTTCAATTATGTACGTAAGGTAAGAGAGAATAAGTAAACATTTGGCGTGGTCATCCTATCAAAACCACACGCAAGCGCAGATCATATCCAATCCAATGACCGGTAAGCAAAAGAAGGGAGGCAACGAGGCGCAGATGGATGTTATATGAGAATCAAAAGTACAGCAAGTTTTAAAACAATGGAACGGAAATATCCCAAAAGAACGAAAAAAAAAAGGTAAACAGGAAGGTCATTAACAAACATTAGAGACCCCCATTGGGGCCTTATGCGACGTGGTGTCATCATGAAAAGGACAAGGCCAGTGAAAGAAAACAAAAATCGTACTGTACAAAGAATCAGACTGGAATGTAATCTGAATGTTAGATGTGGAAGTGCCTGAGATGACACGCCCTTCCTAGGCACACGAAGAGAGGCTAAATAAAGTGATGAGGTCGTCCCATAATTAAGAGTAGAGTGTAGGTAAGTCGATAAAGTTGTCGAGTAGACTAATCACGCGGCCGCTTCTTTTTGTTAACAAAACACTGCCCCGAGAGGTGTGGCTGTTACACAGCGTCTAATTTACCGCAGTGATGTTCAAAGTCCGGATAAATTTGTGGTTCATGGTGAAAATCCGGCGTAAGCTACAATGGTGATTGATTTTGTGGCGATTGTTGTGTAACATTCTTTGGAGCGGCGGCTGGAAAAGTCAGGGAGCCACATAGCTGTACATGCTGCGTTCCGCATGTCTACTCCGTCGTGCAGCATGACTGAAAGAAGTCTTCTTGTGGCCGCAAGCAATCAGATTCCGTGTCAATGGAGCCTATCTTTGTCGATACTGTTAGGTGTTGGCGAACTTCGGAATGGAAAACCAGAGAATGGTGTGCGTGGAGCGCAATGGTCCATCAAGTGCAACTAGCACAGTTGAGTCTGGTCTTATAAATGGCGTTGCTACCGACGAGACTTGGAGATTTGCTCGTCGATCTCATCAGAAATCGCGCTCATAGAAGACCCTGGCTATACCGTCCAGCGTCTCGCGAATCGGGCGTGCTGCTAGGATATCCGTGGTGAACACGTCCATTCCAGTAGTTTCGCCGAGAATCCTCTTTATATGAGGAGTCAAAGGAAGTTCCAGGGTATTCGGAGGGTGTGATAACGGAGCGAGAAGAGTATGGACTCGGATTGTACGACGAGCCGCTCGAGTGAGAGCCATTGCCATTGCTTTCGTGGTGGTTCGTGCTCCCATTGCCGTTGTGATTTGATTGATACGAAGATGACGTTGTAGACGATGGCCCTGTTGCGCTGTAGTAGTTGGACACCGCACTGCCAGAGCTGCTGGATGTAGACGATAAAGATGAAGGGCCACCGATAATCGATGGCGACTTAATGCCGGCTAAATTCGTCACCGGGTTGGATGCAGCGGATGAGCTAACCACGGAAGAGTAGGGAACTGGAGGGGGGCTCTTGGGACGTGCTGTTGAGGCTGGTGCTGTTGCTGTTGTTGTCGTTGATGAATCATGCGGGGAAACGTGTGCGGTCGCTTGCAGGAAAGCCGGGTTGTTGGGCTGCTGCTTGAAGATGGGATCATAGCCGGCGCAGTCGCGCTTCGACTTCTTGCAGTTGTTGCAGGTGGGGTGTGTTTCGTCGCACTGTATTTCGCACAAAGGTTAGAACTGATGCACAGTTTCATCGTTGAAATTAGAGTAAAAAGACCAGTGACAAAATGTAATGCAGAGAAGGCAGTCCCCTTAAACCGACACGGCGCAAGTCTCGACGAGATCGAGAAAAATTGATCATGCACAATTTTCGAACGCGAACCATATCCACTTGGATAGACGTGTATTCGTTTTAGAAACACACTTTTCTCAAAAGAGGGAAAACGAGAAATAAGAAAAAAAGCCAAGCACAGAAACGAGATGCACGAGCAGGCGTGGTTGTACAAACGTGCGTGCAGGCGGGAAGGGAAGCCTGCGATTCAATGTTTGGTTCCGGCGAACGGACGGATCCGCGCTGGCGGGGAAAGACAACCAAATACAACAAACACAAGATATGGTAGCCGCACGCACTGTTCTTGTGGCCCTTTGCGTCCCAGGACCTCGCTGCCGGATTTTGGCCTTCAATTCTCAGTGCGAAACAACGAGCATAGGCACTCGCCTGAGGGTGGACTCATTGTTTTGGTGTCCCATTCGCACCAAGAACTCGGCCAGTCGTATCTCGGGTCTGACCAAAGTTGCGTTCGCCTAGCTTCGTGTGCCTCTGTTGTGCTCCCCCGGGCTCTGCACTTCTCGTCCCTTCTGGGTCTAACAGCACGGATAGTCGTGTAACTAATCCGAGCAATAAAAGACTAAAGAGCAATTGGGATTCGAGGCATCCGTACCCGCGAGAACTGGGAGAATGTGCATAAATAGCACAGGAGAGAAGAGTGCAAAATAAAGAACATAAAGAACGAAATAACGACGTAAAAGAACAAGCATTTCCAACGTTAGCGTGGAACTCACCTTGATGCGCCGTTTCCGGCAGGTCATGCAGCCAGTTTTTGTGCGGCGCTTGATTTCCTAAGCATGAGTTAGCACAGCATAGTTTTGGATACAGGAGATGAGACTGGGTATCAAAGTAGCAAGACTGTACCTTCTTATGGCGAAGGCCTCCGATTGCGAATGACGGCATCCGCAGATCACTACTGTGGCCGTGGTGGTGACCATAGCTGGAAAAAGAAGGAAGACCGTGCGGTGAGATTCCATACGGCGGTGGTATGGAGAAGAATGGCAACGGGCCGGGCGGCAGGCTCGGTGGTCCAGGATAGGGCGAAGAGTGTAAGCTGCTGCTCGATGACGGGTGTAGTGGGTCAATAGTCCGCATGCTGGGCAAAGACGGGATCGAGTTGTTCGTCGGCGGCGGTGGCTGCGCGGTGATGGGGGACGGATGATACAGGTCGCTGACGCCGATACCTGGGTTGCCCGGCCCTTGGTGACTTCCAATGCTTTGACTGCTGTGCGATGGGTAGTATGGGTGGCTTGAGTGTCCTGATGAGCTTATTGAGGATGTTGGCGGTGGCGGCTGTTGGTGTTGCTGTTGGTGTTGCTGGTGCTGGTGCTGGTGCTGATGTTGATGTTGATGATGTTGTTGATGATGCTGGTGCTGGTGTTGTGATGACGGCGGTGGCGGAGGGTGCTGGTATGAAGACGGTCCCGAGTAACTCATGCTGCTGCTTTCGGAGAGGCGAGGCAAGCCCGCGTGATGAGACGGGTGGCTCGACATGGTGAAAGAAGGCAGGAAGGCTGGCAGGCAGGGGGAAATGAAGATGCTGCTGAGGATGCCGGTGAGATGTGATGGAAGACGCGTCTCGTGGTGGGTGTGCTGAAGCGGCGCTGGACTTGCCGAGGGCGAGCAAGTAGTCGCAAAGTTTATCGTTAAGATTCTGGCGAGAAATGTCGCTACGATAGAATTGAAATCACGGCCAATATCGTCGAGTCCGCGTAGAGATTCGAAAGAACTGAGGTAAGAGCGTCGAGGCTCGTTTCCGGCCTGCGCTGCGGTTACCAACTATATCGAGCGGCGCAGTTCATCGCTTGTGCGAATTAGAAATATTAACGTCGATATATGCGAATAAACGCGATGTGGCCGTGTACTTGAACGCGTCCGTAATGTGTCCTGGTCTGAGATCACTGTCGATTGGCGTTGTCTTGCGCCTTCTTGCTGGTATGTGTTGTGTGTTGCGAAGTTCTCTTATGTTTAATGTGATGCAAAGGCGTACGCGATGATTGAATTTCGGAAAGTGTAGTTGTCAATGTCAATGTCTGTTGTTTGTCGTCAAATGCTTCAAACTGCTATCGAGTGGTGCGGTGAAGTGCGTTGTCATCGAAGTGTTGTGTGTGGTTGGAAGACTACGCAGTGGAGTTTAAAAGGAACGAGAAGGAAGTGCGCCAGGCCAATGTTTTAATTAGGTCGATTTTCTTCACATGGGTAACCATATGTGCAACGACCTTTGTCCTGGAGCCATGGTTTCCAACTCAGCAATCAATGAACACTACGAAATATGATTATTGGGCGTGCGACTTGGGAAAGGAGCGACCGACAAGGGAGTGACAAGGGAAGGGGGCCCAAACGGGGGCTGATGGGTGGGAGAGGTAAAGAGCGACCAGGGGTGCAGCGCAACCGTGGGCCGGTTCTGGAGCCTATTCACTTTTGGCTGGGGGGTATTAGGAGCTAAACTTGTGAGCGAGCTGGATGTGGGGGGTACAGAGCGGAAAGCAGAAATCAAACAAGAAAAGGGGGGCGTGAGGGTAAAAAGGCCGCAATTGCACAACAAAGAAAGGATCTGTCGTGGGAAAAAGAAAGCACGCCGTCTGGAGCAAGCAGAATCAAAAAGCAATTTCCTCCTTTCTCGCGAGCAAGCGCTGGTGGTGGGCAGAATGGGAGAGGACACCCATCCGTTTTTGTTCTTTTGAAATTTGTCGTTCTCGCCATGTGCCTTCTCTCTCTCTCTCTCTCTTCATGGAAACACTCCGGAAACTACTTCGTACACAGTGCAGTCATATTCTTCGTTTTCTCTCCCTCGACGCTCGCCAACTTCTTTTTTTTCAACTTCAACCCCGGTTCTTGACCCCATGCGACCGCGGCTGCAGGAATAGGCCAGAGTCAGCAGTAGACTCAGCAGTCCAGTCCAAAAGGGTATGCAGCCGACGCTGTGAGGGGGCGTGCGTGCGCCAAGGATATGAGCGGCGGCCAAAAATGGTCGCTTGGGACTAGCGCTGGTACGCTGGAAAACAGGGCCCTTCCTTCTGTTATTTTTATTCACACCCAGATACGAAATGGCCGGAGCTTGGCCATATCCGAATGCAGGGTGCTTTCTTGCTTCGTGGAGCGTAGTCTCCTGAGGACATGGTAAGGTTCCCGGGATATGGAGCCGATGATGTTTATCTCACGTCTACTTCAACCACTTAATCTCGAGCATACTCCGTAGAGGCATCTACGATATTTCACAAAAGTCTACTGAGTACGTCGCAGAGTGCACGCCATCTGCTTGCTGTGCTGGTTTGCTTCAGAGACTCCCAGAGACGAGGACAAGCGGCATTTGTGCAGCAGATGCACAACGCGAGTGGGATGGATGATGGTGGGCTGGCCATGGGTGTTGTGCAGCCATGTGCATCTTGGGTCCAGGGCATCACCCAAGGCTGGCAGGCGGGCCCTGCCTGTGCACCTTCCGGCTGTGATTCGGTCAAGTGTACGAAATACACGCGGGGACCTGTCCAGTCCCAATGCCTAGGTACCTAGCACTGCTTTCCCTTCACCTTTCCCCAGTCTACCTGGTTCTGATTGTTTGCTGTTTTCTCATTTTTGCTCCTTCCCCCGACTCCATGGTTGCATAGTCTTTGGCTCTTCCTGCAGTCCCTGAATCTGGTATTATTTTTATGTGCATCTCATCTTGGATCTCCCTATTTCTTCTCCGTGCTTCCCAATTTACCAACTGTTGATTTCTGCTCTCTTATTCTCATGTGAACCGTTGGCAACTTGGTCTGTTTGATTTTATCTGCTACTCCTATCATCAGAGACAAAATAATAGTAAATCTGAACTTACAACTCATTCTCCTTCTAGAGCCCTGCAACTCTCCGCTTCGCCTCGCTTCGCCCTCGCCTCGTCTCCCCACCTCCCGTAGTTCAACAAACCTCTCCTCTTTCCCCAGGGTTGTGGGAATTTTTATCGTTTACGCTAAATACACCGTCAAAGGTTGCGATTCACACCACCCACTTTTGGCTACTCAATGCCTTTCTGTACCAATAATCTTGTCTCCGAGAAGGTCCATCCCTTGCGTCCAGTAGACTGGTTCTATGGTACTTGGCTCCTTCCTATTTGCTAAGCGAACTCGTCCCGGCCCAAGCCAACAGACGTTGACAACGTTTCCTCAAGCGGGTTTTGTGACTTGATCGTTAAAAGTTACGCGTAAAATAATTTTGGAAGCAAATATATCTTGTAGTCAACAATGAATGAGGTGGTGCCTGGCATTTTACGACGCAGACTCGTCGACACCAGTTTTCGGTCAAGAGAACTGCTCATCGAGGTCAAACGCCACATCTCATACTCCGTACACGAAATGCAAATCGGTTCCATCTGGTCATCCGTCTGGGGGTGGCCGGTTGAGCACCTGGGGATGAGATGCGGGTGTATCTACTGTAAGGCGGAAACAACTACATATCGTGTTAAGAATATATCTTGCAGAAGAGACAGTGGAGTATGAGTTCAGAGCACAGCAAGGAGGACGAAAATGAAAGAAGTTAATAAAGGTGGGGAAAAAAGAAAAAAGAGGAAAAGAAAAAAGAAAAGAATGATGGAAGGACAAACGAAATAAAAAGCGGTAAGACAGGGGTCTACCTGGCTGAGATGAGGAGGGGTGTGTGGTCTCTGGGAGTGTGTAGCCAAAATTGATTGGGGGTTATGTGTATGTGAGTGTGTGATGTTTTCTTTTCGCTCTGAATTTGCAGCTCAAACAGCCAAGATAGGCGGCGGGTGAGTCGAGGCAATCATGCCGGGGCTGGAGGCCGCAATTCCAAGATGGAAGAAGCAAGCGAGCGCGGGGAGGCAGAAACAGAAGCGACGGCTTGTCGAAGCACGGAACGGCAAGGGAAATCCAACATCTCAAAGAAAAACGTAAAATAAAGTATGGGGAAGCCGTGTGCAAGTTCGTGACGACAACTGAAAGCTGGACTCGCTGGATAAATAAGAATCAAAAAGAGGAAAACGACAAAGGGGGTGTGGGGAGTTGGGAAAAGTAGGCCAGGAAAACCCACAAAAGAGAGGGCGGGAACCAGGGTGCAGTGTGGATTACAGCGGACCACAACACAACACACAACACAGGGCAGAAAATGGAGGTATTGGAGACAAATCAGACAACAGATGGATTGCCCATTGCACTTTTTTCTTCTCCCTCTTTCTCTTCTCGTTGCACCTCTGAGGATCGGTGCATGCACGGCAGGGTGTGGCGTTATTGGTACATAGCTTGAGGAAGACGGAGGTCGAGCCCAGGAAGACAGGAGCCCAGGACGAGGGTAATTCAGACTGGGACCAGGGCTGTTCAACAGACGAGAAAGGCGAGAATAAAGATACCCGTTTTCTGTCATCCTGCCCGCCTGTCCTGTTGGTCTGGATCACTCCCAGCCTTTTTGTCCTTTATTTGCTTGACTCGTCGATCTGCCTATGAAAAGCAACTTGATCGAACCCTCTCGCCGGGTCGTTCGCCGTGCATGTGCCTACGGAGTACTCGAATGAGCATAAAAAAATGCTTGTTGAGCCTGGCAAATTGCGACGGCAACATAAACCGCAGTGCTACCGCGACATTAAACACTTTCCGACATAGGATCCCCAATGCGGATTACCTCGTCACACGCAGCCCAGAGGCGCAGATACATACATACACAGTACATGCCGCCGTAGCACGGAAGCACACATAACTGTACTCCATACGACTTATTTCAGTACACGATTCGTAAGTCATACACACTGCCCTCTCCCTCATATCTTTGGCTCGGCATCCCCTCGTGCATCGAATCTTGGATCTCTCTTCCGTGCAGCTCACCATTGCAGCTTGCAGTATGGGTAATAAAATGTCGCCAGACTCGACCACCCGTTTTACATGACTGCTTTGTTGGGTTTGCTGCTGTCTGGAGTAAAGAAGCAGATAAATAGAATAGAAAATCGGAGATCAGGAGCTATGGCCAGGTCAAAGAGAGAGCCCTTCCAAAGGGTGGTGCCCTTGGTCCCATCTGGTCTTGGTCTTGGTCTTGCCAGCCATCGTTCAGCACACGATGGGGCAGTAGCGTACGATCAGTGGAAATCATGATTTACACCTTCCCCCTTTCTCCCTCGATGATTTGCGCTTCCCGCGCTGTCATCGATGGTGTATCCTGGCACCTGAAACTTCCTTCTTGATCTTCGCTCATAATACTTCGTAGGATTTGATGAAGTCGTATTCGATGCAATTGTCTCAGCCGCTCCCAACATGTAGATTGTTTCCGACATCGATTGTTTCTTTTCAACGGGCCTTTTCTTGTCTTCACTTTATTTTCCATGTGCTCCCAATGCCTTCCCTCCTTAACTTCTGCCGCGTGAGCCTCACGAAGACGCTGGCTTTAACGCGGTGAAACCCACTTGCTGTTATCCCCCCTTCCGTGGCTTTTTGTCTTTATTGTACACATTGCGATAGCAAGTACAAGTACAGGTACGTCGTAGACAATAGACAGACTTAAGTACCATCTGCGCTCCATACGATATGGGTTTCTGTGCTCTGTATCTCCTCAGCACCAGTGCAGGGCTATTAGACGCCACTCCTGGTCACGACGCAATAAACTCGCCGTCCAGTCTTCTCCACACTGCCCAGTCCGAGGACTGAACATCGCGAGGCCTGCTTCGCGCTCGTACGGTGTCTATAACCCTGCCCGTGCTCTACATCAGTCATTGCGTCTTCTCATCTAGCTTGCCATCCGCACAAGAGATTATCGTGAGTTGATAGTGTATTGTATACTTTAGTCAGGTTCATTGTCTAATAAATTTGTTAGCTCTTAATTTAAAAAGACACTACAACACGCAATGAGTATCAAAAGATCATACGTCGTAAGATATCAAGAGGTTATCTGTCCTGCGGGTCTGCAGGTTAAGCTTGTATTGTTTGCTCAGTCCGAGTACGAAAGACGGTGGATATCATTCGAAGTGTGTACTCTCGAGACCCAAGATCGAAGCCTGCTGTGTCGCAGCGACGGAAAGAGCTCCGTAGCTTTGGCTAGCGTCACAAGCCAGTGCCAAGCAGAGCCGAAAAAAACAGCCTGCCCGCCCGGCCTGGCTCCAACCATATCCACAGCTCCACGCCCCGAGGTTAGCGCGTTCAGAGCACATGGCTTTTTAAGGCGCGAAGTCCCAGGAGTATTTTGTCTCGTTTTTATTTACTTTGTTATTAATCGATTCTTCTTCTGTCTCTCCTTTTGACCTCCGTCGTCACTTCACTTTCCGTGTCTTATCTTCTTCCTTTTTTCCAGCGCGTCACAATATCGACATCTCCGCACCCCGTGCATCGTCGCCGGATGATGCTCGGCGTGGCTCTCCCGGCAATCTCTGTTTCTCCTCCTAAAAAGGCTCACGGGCTGGAAGCGAACGATAAACGGAGGCGACGGTGCCAGAGCTAGCGGGCTAACAGGCCCCCCTTTCCTCTCGCCTATTTTCACACTACGACGTCGCAGTTGAGGAAGGAAGGCGCCATGAAAGCACGGTTGTTTTTTACTTCTGGGCTCCTCTCAGGGCCCTTTCTAACTTGGGCCTACCGCCGCGCGCATCTTCTCTCCCCTTCTGTCTTCTTGGGGCGATCAGACCTTCCTTTGCCTTTGTCTCATCACTCAGGAATGATGTTCCCCACTTTCACACGTCAAAACCCGAGAGCTGCAATGTGATGAAAAAGAGAGGGCAGCATTGGAAATGGTTTGTGGTCTTCTACACAGGCCTGTTGGATACGCATTCACAAACTGGATGCAACTCCCAAATGCCTGCAAATTCCCCCTTGAAGCAGCGATGCCTAATCAGTCCTGGCCATGGCAAGAAGAGTGCATGGTCATACTGGAATCAACAATGAAAAACCAGTGCATGGGAAGGAAAAAGAAAGCATATTGACATTATCCTTAACCAACAAACACAAAAGCCCAGTCATGGGCCAGCACTCGCTTTGTTCGGATGACCCCTTACCGTTCACTTGGGCACCTCCCAGAAGTTCTTACAATACCCGACGATGGGGGCTGAAGAGAAAAGAAAATAAGTCTCAAAAAAACGCGGTTTTGTTTCTTCTGTCCTCCTTTGCTTTCTTTTTGGGCTGAAGGCCACTTTTTGGTATCCTACTCTTATTGTTCGGGGAATAGGGTCAAAAAAGAAAGCTGACGATAAATCAGCACGAAAACAGAGGCCCACAGCAACTCCGTCATACGTTTTCTCTTTTCGAGTCCTTCCATTCCTTCCTTCTCCTCCGCTCAACACCCTGAGATTCCGCACCCATACCTATTTCGGTATCTCTCCTGCCCGGAGTTTTTCGGTCGCGAAAGCTCATTTGTGTTGAGGGAAAGAAGGAAATCAGTTTTCGCTTGTTCTTTCTATTTCCAGGTAAAGACATACGACGCCATGAACCAAATATGCTAATGAACCAAATACATCTTCCAAAGTCGGTGAAGCCGTCCATATTCACATCCCGGCCTGCCACATGGTCTGTCCCCAGCAAGATCCTCCCTAGCTGAGTCCGCTCGCATTATCAGCCGACACCTACTTCGTGTGTCCATTCCCAAGGACTTGTCACGATCGGCTCCGAATTGTATTTTTGTATTTCGAAAGATATTTTTCTGCTTCAAACTGTCTTTCAAAGTCCCCTCATTCCGTTCTTTGACCCCAACACAAGCTTCATCTCGCGCTCCCCACACCGCACTCCTTATGTTCTCAGTCTTTTCATATTCTCTCCATCTGGATCGTTGGGATTATTGTGGCCGGTTTTATCCTCGCGCCAAAGCGGTTCCTCCACATACAAATGCAGACTGCGTCGACCAGGAGTCGTAACCCTCTATTCACCCGTCAGGGTGGAGTGGAGGCCTCTTGCAACATGTTTTTGGTGACTTGTTGATGTTTTACCATGTTCATCGTCACATTTCCTTTGCGGTCAAGTGCTGTAATAAATGGTGTCGGTCGTATCATCGATGATTGATGTTTTTGTCCCGTCGTTTGCTTACATCCAACTTCCTTTCGCCCTATATACACGTCGCAAAGCCTTCACTATCATCCGGCCATGTATAGTGTCCCCATTCTGATATTGTTCGTTGGCCATCTTCTCCTGGGAAATTAATTGTGCCTTGTCCATGCATCCCGGGTACAGTCTTGTCTCGAACGGTCCGGCTTGCTGTATGCCGCATGCCAGGCACACCGTTTGGGCCTTTCGTCTAATGTGCCCCGAGGAGCGGTCAACAGGGGCGGGGGGGTGGCGGCCATAAAACCATCGAACTAGTGTGCTATGTTATATATAAGAGTTCTTCTTGATATTGCTGCTGCGATTTACCCGACTCGTTGAGGGCGTGTTCTTTCGGATGTTCGTAGATGGACAGGCTATTTGAAATGTTTGTTTCGTTTTGCCCGCCTGTCCATTACCCATCTTTTCCGTCCGATAAAGCCACCAGAGATGGGTATATTTCATGGAAGTATGTCGTGGAAGCGAGCTCGCCTCTTGTTTCTTCCATTTGCCCTTTATCTTTTTTTAACTCAATTTTCATGTCCCCGTCCCCCTTGCACCCATGTGGCGGCCGCGTGACAAACTCCATGCCATGCCGCCTTAGCTCCGGTCCCGTCCTCTTACGAAGAGTGCAGCATTGGGTGCTTAAAGTGGTTCGAATATAGCCAGATCTGGTTTCCCATGGACCTCCCACTCCCCCATCCATGCTGCATGTACGTAGTCAAGGGGACAATACGGCACAGCTCTAATTTCGCTAGCACAACCGTTCGCATGTAGCCGCTTCTTCCCCTTGTCTTGCGTCTTCGTGCGCCGTCTTATTAGATGATTCTAGATTCCCGATATATAAGATACGTGCCGTTGGAACGTCCACATGACAGCATATATTGGCCGATCCGATACGGGGGAAACGTGGACAAAACGAGATTCATAGAGCGGGCACATGGCATGAAATATGTCCGATGCCAACATGAAGTTCTTGTGGTAAAATGAATGATACGATAAGAGCAGTACATGTTCGGCACCTGCTTGTCCTGTCCCTCTAACCTCAAGGAAACGAAGGACAATGTGCTTCGCCTGTGGCGGCTTGTGCAGAACTCATCCTTCCATCCGCCCCGAGCCAGGGCAGACCCGTAGTGTGATCCCTTAGTAGGCGACCCAATGATACTCGCCTTATTCAATAGTATGTGATGCTTCACTGCCCGGTGATGCATTCCTCCATACTGCTCCTTCTAGCTCATAGTGTTTGACTCTCAGGCCATATTTGGGCATTTGTGTATTGGTATCTGAGCTTTCATATGTTTTTGGTGGGTTGGCAACTCCTTGATGTGCTCGTCGGAGGGAAATGTTGTGTTCTTACCTGAAACATAATTAGTGCGCTGAGAGTGCTGATGTGAGCTGCAAGCAACGGGTGTTGATGAATATTGATGTCGGGATGATGCATGATTGTGTGCAGTGCAAGGCTGCGGATAAGCTTCAGTTGGCTGTGAGGCCATTGCCTCATCCATTGCGTTTAGTTAGCCAATAGCGGCTGGTACTCTGATCTCTCGCTTCGACTCGCTTGCGTGGTCATTGCAAGCATTACCCCTGGACAAAAAACGGGAGTGAGAAACCGTTAAGCATTATCCGTTTGTCCCAAAGGGCGTATGTCCGTTGCTGCGTCTTGGACTGTTTTCTACAGAACGTCTAGACCTACCATCTTTTATCTCTTCTTTTTCACTCCACACGTACGCGTCATACTGTAGCCAGAAACACTTTTGAGTCGAAGATGCGACTGGTGGCATGGCAAACCCCAAGTTATAGCCCGCTCATCCCTTTGCCCGCCGGATGCCACTTCTCGAGGCCATTGTCCGTCCTCAGTTGTGAGAGACATGTCCTTTGATGATCAAATGCAACACTCCTTTCAATTTGACTTTATTTTCTAACGGAAACACCGTGGCCATGCGAGCGGGAAGAAAAGAAATAAATTTACACACACCCCGCCTCGGACATGTTCATGGATTGCAAAGTAAGATGTGCATGGATAGAAATGAGAGTGTTTACGCTCGATGAGTGGTGGCGCTCGGGGATGGTATGCAACCATGGGGCATTAGCTTTTAACATACAGATGCTTATTTTTTTGGCTGAATTCAGGACGATCTCCGTATTAGCCTTTTCTCAAAATGACTGCACTATCCATATTGCTTAATTCCAAGGTTCAGTGTTTCATTCGCTTAACCGCTCCTGTCCCTAGGCCGTGAACGTCGATAGCACAAGTTCAATTTCTTGATATTGTCTTTATTTTGGCTCAGTGTTGTCTGTGTATGGACCTTTGTGATAGACCCTTAATGGACCGGACTCTCCAAAATGAATGGCCCAAAAACGAAGAGCTATGTAGAAATATTATCAAGTCCATCAGAACGAAATATCTGATATCTTAGAACAGCTTTGGTTACTCTTCTCATTACTTGCATTTTGTTCTGGCCCCCAAATTACGAGCACGAAGACGACACGTCTACTGTGCCCCGAAGCGAATGTTGAGACGGAAACGGCGATCACAAAAAGATAAGGCGGGAGCAGCACAAACTAGGCCCCCATGGAAAGTAGATATGTCGGATGATGTGGTTATTCTTGTGTCTTTGTGACACAGTTTGGATTGTTACGATGATGCCTGGTTTGCTCTTTTTAACACATGGTTCTATCAATAATGAGGAAAATGGTCCCTTTGCGTTCTTTTTTTTTTTTTTTTTTTTTTTTTTGTTAATTAATAACAGAGCAGAAATAAATACAAATAAAAATAATGTAAAACAAAATGAAGTGAAAGCAAAAATGTCATAAGAAACCGAAAAGTTGCTGTGGTAAGCATATGTTTAATATTTATTTCAAAAATACAAAAAAAAAAATTGAGAATCATCAAGAGTAAACAAGTAGGCTATGCCTGATGGAAAACAAAGCGAGACAACAAAGGTTGCAGTATGGCATCAACAATTTGAGAAAAAGTCACAATATTCGTAGACATAGGTCGTAAATTTGTTGAAAAAATTATTCATTTTATAAACCAGACAGGCGATGATTTATCTCTTTGGAGTAAACCGTCCCCTAAGCCTATTTATGTGCTATATAGAAAGACTGACGTGGCCGGAATTAAAGCCAGTATCAATCTCCTGTTCTCAATACTTTTTGAGTATGTCATCACCCTTTCATGTGTGCCTTTATGTAGGTTCCCTTTGCGCAAAATAAATCGTAGTAAAACATCAAACCCGCGGTTTTAAAAAACAAAAAAAAATCAAGGCTCCTTTCCTATGCTGTTGAAAACATTTTTGTTGAAGAAAAAGAAAAATAGCGGGAGGGCAATTGCGGTGCAGGGAAGAGAGAAACTCTCTGAACGAGAGGAGGGAGACGAAGGAGGTCGATGAAGAAGGATACCGCAATGCCGCATGAAACAATGGAAATGCTTTTGGTAGAAAACTCCCCCGTTTTTCCCCGGTTGAAATGGGTATATGGTAAATTTTCTTTTCATAAACAACTTTGAAACGGCAAAATAAAAATCAAAAACACATCAATGGAAGGTTGGTCGCACTCATATCGTTAAGTATGAAGAGCGGCAGCACAGCCCAGAGATGATGGTGGCGGGTTTTGAGAGAAGGGATGAGAGGCGGGGTTCAGAGAAATTAGTAGCGGTAACTAAAGAGAAGTAAATGTTAGTAGATGGACAAATACAAGATGTACACGAACGCAAGAAAGAAGGAACATACTGGTCGGGCTTGTAGGGACCCTCAACAGGCAGAGACAGGTACTCGGCCTGGACGTCCGTGAGCTTGCTGAGCTCGACGTTGCAGTGGTCAAGGTGCAGCTTGGCGACCTCCTCGTCGAGGATCTTGGGCAGGACGTAGACCTGCTTCTCAAAGGCGCCAGTCTTGGCGAACTCAATGTACTTCTTGCGGAACTCCTCGTCCTTGTTCTTGTACAGAGCAATCTGGGCCAGGACCTGGTTGGTGAACGAGCAGGACATGACGAAGGAAGAGTGGCCAGTGGCGCAGCCCAGGTTGACCAGGCGGCCCTCAGCCAGCAGGATCAGCTTGCGGCCGCTCTTCATGGTGTAGCGGTCGACCTGGGGCTTGATGTTGACGTGCTCAACGGCGTTGGCCTTGAGCCAGGCAACGTCGATCTCGACGTCGAAGTGGCCAATGTTGCTGACAATGGCGTCGTTGGGCATGGCCTCGAAGTGGCGACCAACCAGGATGTCACGGCAGCCAGTGGTCGTGACAAAGATTTGGCCAACAGCGGCGGCCTTGTCCATAGTGGTGACCTGGAAGCCGGCCATGGCAGCCTGGAGGGCGTTGATGGGGTCGATCTCAGTGACCAGGACGCGGGCACCCATGCCGCTCAGGGCCATGGCGCAGCCCTTGCCGACATCACCGTAACCGGCAACGACAGCAATCTTGCCAGCAATCATGACATCGGTGGCGCGCTTGATACCGTCGACGAGGGACTCGCGGCAGCCGTACAGGTTGTCGAACTTGGACTTGGTGACGGAGTCGTTGACGTTGATGGCGGGGACCAGCAGCTCGCCGTTCTTCAGCATCTTGTACAGGTGGTGGACACCGGTGGTGGTCTCCTCGGACAGACCGTAGCAGTCCTTGAGCTGCTCGGGGTACTTGGCGTGGACGAGCTGGGTCAGATCACCACCGTCGTCGAGAATCAGGTTCAGGCGCTTGTTGTCCTTGAAGGCAACCAGCTGCTGCTCCAGACACCACTGGTACTCCTCCTCGGTCTCACCCTTCCAGGCGAAGACGGGGACACCGGTGGCAGCGATGGCGGCAGCGGCGTGGTCCTGGGTGGAGAAGATGTTGCACGAGGTCCAGGTAACCTCAGCACCGAGAGCGGTCAGGGTCTCGATCAAGACGGCGGTCTGGATGGTCATGTGCAGGCAGCCAGCAATACGGGCGCCCTTGAGCGGCTGGTCGGCAGCGTACTTGGCACGGGTGGCCATGAGACCGGGCATCTCGTTCTCAGCCAGATCGATCTCCTTGCGGCCGAAGGCGGCAAGCGAGATGTCGGCGACCTTGAAGTTTCCGGCGGGGGCAGCCATTGTGAAGGTGTGAAAAGAAGTCTGCGGAAAGGCAAGAGAGTTAGTCAATGGCAACAAAGACAAATAGGACCGGCAGCAGATAGCAAGACTCTGGCAGAAGCACAAGGATTTAGCAAAACCCCAACAGCGCTGCTGCTCAATGTGAAGCCAGCTTGGCCCAGACAACAATCTGAGGCCCCAGAGAGCTCCAAAGGCGGTGGCGGATCCTTTATCGGCTCGAGGGCAGTGGCCTTTGCGAAGCAATTAACGTACCTTGAGGGTAGAAGACGGGGAATTGAGATGAATGAAGAGTTTGAGATGAACAAAAAGTCAGATAGGAGAGTAAAAACGAAGGATGAAAGAAGGAGAAGAGAAAAGAAGAAAGAGAAGCGGGAAGGAAAGGGGAAGCAGGAGGAAAAGAGGTGTTCAAATGGGAAGGGGCGGGCAAAGATAGTGGACAATCACTCTTTTTTCCGCCGCAACGTGGCGGGGCAGTGGTTGGCTGGTGAGGGGTTAGAGCAAGCAGAAAATTTCAGGAACGGCGCTAGGCCAGATACGGACTGTCTACAATGGGGCACATTGGGGCGATTGGCGCCTGTCGTGCATTGTCAGGTATTACCCATTGCCGTGTCGGTTCCATCTGCCGCTGCTGACCGCACCTTGCCTCTGGTCCCTTTTATGTAGAGACCAACGCCAGCGCAAGGCCAGCGGCGATCCGAAGCATCTCCGAGCACGTGTATCTCAGAACAGTTGCTACGTTCCAGTCTTCACGACGAGGGCACGTTCAGCGGTTTTATTTTAGTAACATAGTTCGTCTTTTGTATTTTCTTTTTTTATCTGACAGTTCGTAGTCCCCCAAATTAACGCCAGGCCTGATGCAAAATAACTTGCCCCCGTGCTGCCAGGTTTCGTTTTGTGCCGTGGCACAAGTGAGGTACGTCGATGTCTTTGGCCCTTGTTCACCGCATGCGCAGCGAAGCGAGGGCCAAGCGACAAGACAGCGTAGCTCAAGGTCTTGTACAACCACACCAACCAACGAAGAACCCACGGCCATAGAAGATGTCTTGTTAGGCCAACAAATCATATTCCTCTAGAACTTTTTGGTGCCGCCAAAAACGCAGAAAGAGAAAGAAAAAGAGAGAGACAGAGTGTGTGAGAGAGTAGGAGGGACATGAAAGGAGGATGAGAAGCGGAGGGTCAGAATAATGCCACCAAAACCGAAGCCGTTTCATTAGGCTTGGTCCCGACATTGTCCGCCCAAGAAAGGAGGTATAACCGGCACTGCTGAAGTGGCCGGAATGAAGACAACGAAAAGGACGAAAGTGAAGATACAACGCACGCAAAGACAAACAAACAAATTAACATCCAGAAACATCCCGTAATCCCCTCTTTACTCCGGCAGCAGGTTTCCCCGGACAGCGAACATCTTGGCGCTGACGCTGGACGTGAAGCCGTCGACCTGCCGGCTGTACTGGTCGACCTGGCGGGCATTGAGCATGCCCTCGAGGCGACTGGGCTCCTGGGGCAGCTTGAACAGTCGTTGCCACTCGTCCTCAGGCAGAGGCGCCTGCTTGGCGGCGGCACGGGCGGCGTTCTCGGCCTTGCGCTTGGTCTGCCACGCGGTGATCTTCTGCTGCTCACGCGTCAGCTGGCGCTGGTAGTACTGGTGGTTGTTGAGGTCGGTGTAGTGCGACTCGACGCTGTCAAGCAGCAGGTCGCAGGTCTTCTCGAGGAAGGGGTCGATGGACAGGTCGAGCGCGTCAAGCGACGGGTAGGCGGGGATGGCCATGGGCGCACGGTGGATGTCGGACAGCGAAGCGGGCAGCTCAACCTCGGCCTCAGCAGGAGGCGAGGGCAGCTGGTGCATGAACGTCGTCAGGAGGTGAGAGTTGTGAACGGAGACCGGCAGCTCAACGAGAATGTCCTTGAAGGACAGCTTTGACTTTTGCAGCGTCTCGGTCGTGAACTTGCCTTCCTTGTAGGCGGCGACAAAGGTGTTGGACAGGCGGAAGGCGCGCAGGTTCAGGGCACCCTGCGAGCTGCGGCTGACGTCGTAGACGAGGGCGACGGTAGCAGCACCGGACTGGGCATCGCGCTGGTAGTGGTACAGGTTCTCGATGAAGCTCATGTTGATGAAGTTGCCCATCGTGGCGCTCGTGTAAAAACCGACGCTGTTGGCATCGACGTTGACCTCCTTGAGGTGGCGGATCATCTCGGCCTGGTAGGTGATGTTGGACTTGGCGCGCGGTGCGGCAGAGGCGATAGCCGATGCATCGTTCTGGTGGCCGCGGTCGTTGGCGCCGGAGTCGACGGCAGCGTCAGCCACCGATGGGAAGGCAAAGGTGTTGGTGATCTCGAGCGTGCCGTTGTTCTCCATGCCGACGATGGCGCCAGTAGCGGTGGTCGGGAAGGCAGACGAGCAGTGCTTGGTGATCTTCATGACGACAAGGGCCTCGACCTGGACCGCCTGGAACGGCAGGTCCTTGGAGGCATCCGTGGCAGTGACCATTGTGAAGGAGGATGGGGGATTGGTTGACGGTGATTGACGGTGATGAGGAGTAGCTGTCGAGGAATAAGTCGCTCAATAGAAACCCGGAGTGTCGAAAAAACGAAAGAAAACGACGATGCGCCGTGCGTTTCGCGGGTTTGTCGTTGGGATAAAGGGTGGAAGAGGGCGCAGGGAGGGGACGTGTGGGCGCCGGGGTTGGTTTGGTAGTGAACGTATTTTTGCCTTTTCCGGAGGAATAATTTTTCGCGTGTGATACGGCCTCCCTGGCGATGCTGTGCGATTTCTGCTTTTGCCTATTTGTGGGTTTGGCGGGCCATTCAGAGGGGGTTTTAGGGCGGTCAATAAGGGCAGAAACAGTACCCCGCCAAAACGATTGTGCGCACAGTGTGTGTTAGTGCTCAGTACACAATTTAACACAGTGCAGCTTGCTCCATGCTCTTGCTTTTGTGTAAGTGACTGGCGGCGACAGAAATCAACACAGCATCCACAGGATTGAACATTACAAGTGAGGGAAGCCAGCTTCCGCTCTAATTATTAAAAATTATTTGCCCCCCAAAAAAAAGAAACCTTTCCAGTGGAGGAAACAATGTCCATCTAATCCCTTTCTACCAGTCCATCATGTCCCTTCACCCAATCCGTTGAAAAATCAATCCAGCGACGTGCCCATGCAAAGTGTGCCCAGTATCCCATAACACCGGTTATTATGCGTTTTCATATAGCCACATATAGAAATGTTCCATTATATGAGTTCAGTTCCAGTGCTGATGATGATTTGGCCGCAATTTGATTATGATTTTGTTGTGCTCTTGTCTTCTGTCAATGTGTTAGGTAACCTTTCTTTACGTCGCTGCTTTTTTTTTTTTTTTTTTTTGGTTCTGTCCGGGTCTTGACTTACTCTCGCCCTTCGTAATTTCATAGCCTGACCGGCCAGAATCGGGGCCCGGAATGGAGGGCATGTCTGTTGTGTATGACATGATGGATGGGATGATAAAAATCGTATCTAATTGGAGGCGACTGATAGAAAGGAGATTGACGCAGTAAAGATAGCCTTGGAAACGGATAAATGAAGAATGTTCTTTATGTGAATTGAAGACGAGCCTGCTCGAGTGTGGATTTATATTTCAGATGATAGAAGGCTCGGGCGTCGCCTTCATATATGTCGAGGTTAATCGCATTTGTTGACCAGCCCGCATTGAAAAAGATTGTCGACATCTCAAAGAACTTTTGCAGCAAATGGTCATAGTGGCCAACAAGGCAACGACTAGATTGAATCTTCATAATCTTGCGAGTTGACAATACCGTGCCCTGTTTCCGCCCCACATTGCCAATATTTCGGGAAGCCCCTGAAACATCGTGGAGTCATGGAACATTTCTGGAAGTCGTTGAAAACATGGAGACGAGGTTGCCACATGTGTACAGTCCATATGTTTGATACTGGCCTTAATAGAAATCGTTGACTAGAATGGTATTGGGTGACACGCTACAGTCTGAGATTGACATGGCGATGCCGGTTTATGACAAGTGACAGGCCATCTAAAATTTCCGCAGAGCAGTAAGCACGTCCAATTCAACATGGTTCATGAATATTTGTACGACATACCAATGGTCCTATTGGGATATTCGGAATTGCCGTGGGATATGTCACTTAATTCACTGGCCGTTTTATTTCTGGTGAATGAATTTAGTATGGCCCCAAAGGCAGGACACCGCGGAAGAGCCCATAATGCGAGAAGTGGAAGGCATTCTTCACACAAGCCTCAAAAATAACGCAAAAAATTATTCCATAACAGTAATAAGGTAAGTGGTTGACAAATCAACAAGATAGAACATTGTACACTGGTTTTAAACGAGGTGCTTTGTTATGTTTACAAACTCTGCTAGCAAAAAAAGGGGGTTTTCTGGAACACGTCACATTGCGAGGTTGGGTATCTGTTACTCTTAATTAAAAATATACCAAATGACATTGCTTCTAAGCTAGAGACTATGCTTTCTATCATGGTATTTATGGTATCACATGTCTATCTACCTTTACCCCTTAATGCGAGATTACACAAAGGGATCTATGACGCCTGCCAGTCGACGGACCACCATGTCTTTATCAAATGGCCGGCAAGTAAGGCATGTCCTTGTCATAATACGCTGGCATTGATGTGCTAGGCGCGCGTGATCTTGACACTCTTTGCGGAATATCTTCGATTTCAACAACGACGCTTGTCTCCATCTCCATCTGGATGGCCAGCACGCCTCCTGTACTGCTGCTTTCGCCAAGACGCTGCAGCGACTCTTGGCTTGCAGCTACCGACCGATTGACACTGTCACCACTGTTGCCAACTCCAGGGCCGGATACCCCGAGGCCTTTACTGCCAAGCTCGCGCCAGCCACGGGGCCCACGCATGATCCTGTCACGGACGCCGCGCATGGTCTCGACCCGTCCAAAAATGCCACCGGCAACACCGAGAGGGATCTCACGACCGCGGTCCTGGCTGCTGCTCCGGCTGTTGTTGCTAGTGCCCATATGGCTGTTGGTGTTGCTGCTATCGCGACTAGAGCCATGCTTTGAAAGCTCTCGTCTCTTTGTTTTGCTGTTACGGTTGCCGTTGCCGTTACTGCTTCCGTTGACACCGCCTTCGACCCACACCATGTTTCCAAAACGGCGATTGGGTGGTGTTCGCATAAAAGTAAAAGTGCTGATGCCGACGTTTTCCTCGCCGACATCCCCAAAGACGATGCTGCGACGTGTGGAGCCCCATAGCAACACATCCAACCAGCCGTTGCTAGTAATGAGTGCTCCGGCGGCACAAAAGTAGCTTAACGGAACCTCTGCTCCAGCCATTGTCGCAATACGACCAAGAGCGAGTGGGAGAGTGCATACCACGTAAATAACAGGGTAGATAAGGAAGCCTGGGTGGCATAGATCATCACCCATTGCTGTGTCGTTGTTGTTTTCGACGTCAGTGGTCTCGTCATCAGAGCAGCCGGCTCCCGATCGGGACAATGCAATTGTAGCCAGTCGTATGTCGACGCTTGATTTATTCGACTGGACTTGAGATAAGGGGCTGC
This sequence comes from Ophiostoma sp. CBS 140.51, assembly GCA_029298735.1. Lineage (NCBI taxonomy): Eukaryota > Fungi > Ascomycota > Sordariomycetes > Ophiostomatales > Ophiostomataceae > Ophiostoma > Ophiostoma sp. CBS 140.51. Next base: position 50,191 of record JANSLP010000130.1, read on the forward strand.
CTCGGGCATATTTCAGTGGCTGTTCCCGTTGGTCTTGTTGGCGACTTTGCTTTCGGCGCAGAGAAAAGAAGACGAGCGTGTAGAGGAGTGATGTAAGCGCTAGAGTGACGAAGATAAAAAGGTAGTGTGTGAGGAGACGCAGTGTCTCGAATTGCTGGTTGATCCAGCACTGCACAGAGTGTTAGTAAATGAGAAAATCAAGAATTTAGATGCCGGGACCTCGAAGAAATCATCGTACCCATGCTGAAGCGCGGACGTAGAACCCTCCGCTGGTTGCCCCGTTCCTGGTGGCTGCAATGCCGATGAGTGCCAGTCCGTATGTAAAGACCCATATGCTAATACAAGTTGCATTCACCACCCACTGTGGAGGCTTGTAGCCCCGCGAGATGACACAGTATGTGTGTATGGCAATGGCGGCGATGAACAGACTTGCAGACAGGTCGCCGTTGGAAACAAAGAAGCCCTGCGACCAACAGGTGCTGCTGTTGATAATAAAAGCATCATTTTTCACCCACACCGCGTTGAGCATAAAGGCCATTGCCTGGTGCATGTCGGCAAGAAGCAGGTTGTAGAGCAGGAGAAGAAATTGGTTCAGCTCGGGCTTTTTTTCTGCAGGAAAGGGTATCTCTTGGGCCCGTCCGCCTCGCCGGACCATCCAAGACCATAATTTTGAGCGTCCCCGTGTTTTCTGTGGTCGACTCTGGTCGTTTGTGTCAAAGTCGGTATGAAAGTGCCGTTCTGCTAGACCGAGTGCAAGGTCGACACCGGGAGACAGAGGCTCCTGATATACTCTGCTGTTTGTTGGTCCGAATGTGTGTCTGGATGTGGCTGCAATCTTCCGTTTCCACCGGATGATTTTAATTGTGAGGTGGCAAAAGAGAGCCGTTGATGAGAACAGCGATATGGTTCCCACGACTGCAACAGCTGTCAAGCCCTGCTGGAGAACCGGGGGCAAGGGCCGCAAGTCTTCGGCTTCTGGAGGCAGTATACTGCTGTCGTAAATTGGCCCCATCTTGCTGTACCGAGTTGGACGGTCGCTAGCGTGTTTATCGATGTAAACCGCATCGATGTGTCTTCGGGTGTGCCTACTTCTGCGTCCGATACGTTCGTTGCTTTCTTTTGGACACGCGAAGGAAGAGAGAAAAATTCGGAGAATAAAAACAAAGTAAACCAAGCGTCGGACCGCCAAGTCTAGGAAAATAAAGAGGAGAACATGGAATAACAATGTAACGACAAACAAAGCTCTTGGTGAGATCGAGGATGCAAGGCTAGGAAATCATGCCGTAAGGAGAATTTTTGTCAAGTTTGAAGACAGAGACAGGGGAAGGGGGAAAGCCAAGACTTTTGAATGGAGTGTCAAATTCGACAGACAGATGGGTCTGCACAAGAGTAGTAGGCCGGAGAATAAAAAGAAGTAGAAAGAATGGAACAGATGCTACAAGGAGATGCGAAAGACATTGCAAGGCTGCCAATCGTCTTTCTGTGGGAAAAAAGCCAGGCTCGGCAGCGAGATTGACATGAGAGAACACGAGGGATCGGTATGATCAAACACTGAAGATCTGTAGGACTACCAATTTTTGAAAGGGAGTGCCACGCGGCCGAAATGGAACGAAGCGTGTGTTGTTGGTGATGGCGTTGGAAATTTACTTGTCGGTCTCATATTCGAGGCCAGCCTGGCTTGCAATGTTGGGTATCAGACTTCCTGCCGTTTTTGCTGCTGTTTCCTCATTTTTGTGTCCATATCCTCCCTTCTTTGCCTTCATCTGATCTTTGGCGTGGAGAGTTTTCGTCCTTTTTGGTAGCCGGGGGGATGATGAGGACGGTCTGCGCAGTGTCTGATCAACGATTAGCCGATACCATCCCCACGGACGGGAGAGTTCCATACAGGTAGTGAACCACAGATAGGACCTCTTTTGACAGTGTAAGACGATACCAAGATTTATTAAAAGAAGAAAAAGAATTTCCGTGTAAAGTACAAAATTTCCGAAATAATAGGACCTGCTGTGAGGCAAAATTGGAAATAGCTTTGGCAATGCACCAGACAACTTGGGTAAAGCTTAAGCTTGCGCGTACAAATGTCGTGATTAATCATAGAGAACCCTTGACTAAAAAAACTCTTGATTTTGCTGGACTTACTTTCTATATCTTGTCTTTCCTTCGTCTTCTGTTTCTCTCTCTCTCTCTCTCTCTCTTCTTTCTTCTTAAAAAAAAGAGATTAAATGATGAAGGCGACGAAGACGGAACGCCAATGTTGTTCAGAGGCACCCTTATTTATATGATCTTTTTATCAGGTATAAACTGGCCCGGTATGTAGTTGAGAAGCGAGGCCTAGTACATCCAAAACTTACCTAAATGCACGCAGGCTGTTGGATGGCTGATTGAGATTTCAAACATATGACCTGGGTGTGCCAGTTAAGCTTTTCCTCCCATTGTGCACGACCCTGTCTATGATCGTTGTCTCTTTATTTTAGCCTGATTGACTGGCGTTTTTATTGGGCCACACGAGGCACAGGCAATTGAAAAGAAGGGACTGGGGACCGTGCCTTGGTGGTAGATTCATGCGTTGGCTTCACTCTACCGCACACGTTGTTCTCCACTCCTTCCATGCCATTTTCAAGTGTTCTTTTCTTCTTCTTTTTTTTTAAAAAAAATTCCATTCGAGGGCTTTGGTTTCGGAAGTGGTTTTCTTCTTGCTGTAGCCTGTGGTCTTGACCGGCAACAATGCATAAATGTCCAAAACCGTGCCGTGCGATTGCGACGATGATCGACAACAAGCGAAGCGAGCAGCGCATCGCAACAGGCGTCTTGTATGCGTCTTCTCTTTTCTTACCAGGAATTTCCGACCAACTGCCATGAGATGGGCTATCTTCGCCAGCTTTGCCCGTACTGAACTATTGTAGGGGATATGCGCAGCGAGAGACCTCCTTCTGTTTTGATGTGTCTTTGAGCAAATCGCTCGATTGTTGCCCCTTCGCCAGTTGGCGAGGAAAAACTGACCACTTGTGAACATCCTCTTTTGGGGTTGAAGAAGTGTCCCTTCCATTTTAACTATCCTATCTCTCCATTATTTTCCTATTTTGCGGCTCATGTTCCGATGTTAGGTAAAAATTTCCGAAATTATTGGGCCTTCCTGCCATTGTAGATATTGCCGTTTTTGGACATATCTGGGAATTCTACACCGTATTTGGCTGGCCTTTTACGGGGGCGCTAACGTGGTGGGCCCCTGTAAGTCGCAACACATGCTGCCAAACGTGGACTCACAACAAGCCTCTGTCAATCTTCATCTACAGCTGTCGACTACATCTTTTAAGTCTGCGATGCAGGAGGTCGAGGGTGACGGCAATTATGTACAAGTTTTACCTTCTGTCTAGTCGTTTAACATAGTTATTTATCTGGTTGTCATTTGCTCAAATTCTTTCTATTGGATTTTTTCTACACTGCAGTATTAATTTTTGATTTGACCGACGGTCAACATTTACGGCATGTCGATTGCGAGCTTTGAGACTTGCGGTTTCTCATTACCCTTTCTATCATGCTTATTCCGACCTCGTAGTATGCTTCAAAACCCAGCTTCTTATCGAAGACGGCTGCGCCAGTCAGTTAAAGATTGTTAACTAAAGGTACTCGGATTTCCATGTGGCTTTATGCCCGACTTCGCCCGACCTGCATTGGAGAATACCCACAAGAACTGCATATTACACAGTAGTTGCAAAGGTGATCCGCAACAGCTGCACGGTTGTATCGTAGCTTTCGTTAGCCTGATGGTTAAAGCATTGCTAAAAGTCTCAGCATCGGTAGACAGGTCCTCTTTTTTGACCACATCGAAACCGACATTGGTCGGCAGCTTACACCTTCTGCTACGAGGTATTTATCTCTAGGCACAGAATTCCTTGCAATGCGAGCTATTATGACTCCCGTGAAAAGCCCAAGGGCAACCAAAATCCAATACTCACTTAAAAAACCGAGTCTTTGTCTTTAATGGGATTTTGCCTCGTTCAAATCTCCGGGCCGAATCTCGGCTATTTTCTCTTGGTCCTACATGGGTATGTTGCAGTGCTAGAACATGACGTACTGGCAGCCGAAATAACATGGCTTGATATGTTATGCTAGGCCGCGATAACGGAATGTGGTATTGAGACGATGCAATTGATATTAAATAGTAGTTGAATTCAGAGAACACAAAAATGGAGCTATTCAAAGGAATCCTTGGAAAGTATGGTGGGCAATAGCCCAAGCTTTGACCACGAGGCGTGGGGCAACAACTGGCTAAAGTAGAAGGGAAAGAGAACGACAACGGCTGGACATCAAGCAAGTACTACGCAAATAAGGCGAATATTAGAGTTGCGCTCCCTTATTACACGGTCGACACCTCCTTAGCGCGCTCGGTCTCGGAGACGACGGGACCGGTCTGTGTCTTGGACTCGGCGACGCCGAGGATGTTGGCACCCTTGTCAACGTGGTTGGCACCGCCGAACAGGACATCGATCTCCTCAAGCGGAACTTGCTTGGTCTCGGGGATGAGGAAGTAGACGTAGGCAGCGAGAACAAAGTTGATAGCCATGAACAGGAACAGGCAACTAAGGCCAGACTCTGTACGTTAAAAGAGTTAGTAATGGGCTATGGAAAAACAAAAAAACAAATAAAAGAATTTGGAGTGTAACGTACTGTTTAGGAAGATGGGGAAGAACTGCTGGAAGATGGTGTTGGCAACGTTCTGACTCTGCGAGCACATGCCGACGGCCTGGGCACGGACGTTCACGGAGAACACCTCGGAGGTCCAGATCCAAGTGGTGGCACCCCAAGTCGGCTTGTAGAAGAAAATGAAGAAGAACAGTAGGAAGACAATAGAAATTCCGACGGGTTCCGTTTTAGTACCATTGATGGTGGGTGTGGTCAGACCAACGACAGAGACGACCAGCATACACAGACCCATGCCGATGGCACCAACGATGAACAACCAGCGGCGACCGAAACGGTCAACAGTCCAGGTAGCGTTGAGCGTGAATAAGATACCAAAGGTGGCGTTTAGGGCGTTGATCAGGTTGATGGTGGAGTTGTTCGTCCAAACCTTCTTGTAGATGGCCGTGCTGTACGAGTTAAGTGTGCCCTGACCGGTGAGCTGCTGGCCAATATTGAGACCAAAGGCAAGGTACAAACGCTTGCGAACAGAGGGATCCTTGAAGAGAGCCGAGTAGCCGTGCGAAATAGCCTCGCGCTCGTACTCAATGGCCTCACGGATGGCCAGAATCTCCTCCTCGACATCCTGCTCAGTCTCACGAATACGGCGCAGGGCCTTGCGGGCGGCCTCGACGTTGCCGCTGCGCTGGATGTACCAACGGGGTGTCTCGGGCTGGAAGGGCAGCAGGATGATGATGATGATGGGGACGAGGATCTGGAAAATGACGACGATCTTCCAGTCCCACTCGCCCAGCTTGGCACGGTGCAGCGAGGCAGCGTAGTTGATCCAGTAGGCGATAAAGGAGCCCACGGAATAGAACAGCTGCCAGAAAGCCATGATGAGACCACGGATCTCGGGCGGTGCCATCTCACCAATGTAGACGGGGCCGGCGGCTATTGCATGTTAGAAAACCCAAGATGAAGTATACTCTGAACCGGGGCGTGGATAACATACTCAAAGCCATGCCCTGGCCAAGACCAATCAGCACACGACCACCGATGAAGCAGCCTAGGTTGTGGTACGGGGCGAATGTTTGCAAGAAAGTAGCGATAATGGTGATGAAGCAACCGAGACCCATGCCGACGCGGCGACCAAAGTAGTCAGCCACGGGGCCACCGAAGAAGAAGCCAGAGACAATGGCGCCGATCGTATAAGCCGTGTTGATCAAGCCAATCAGGTAGGCGTCTCTTTTCTATCGGGATGTTAGATGTATACAACGCGATCCCCTGCAAATGCACACTCGAACATACAGTATCCAGGTTGAACCAGTTCAGCCAGTTGTCGGAGCCCTGAACCGAGTTGAAGACGGACGCATCATAGCCGTACAGGACCATACATCCTGCCGCCACCATGGAAATGTACCAGTTGTACGCGCGCTTGGAGGACACCATTTTGGCGATGGTTCTCCTCGATCGTATAAGTCTTGAATGCGTATAGTCGGATGTTGATAGTGAACCTGGGTCGAGTGCGGGAAAGGGCCCAAGAGTATATTGTCAAAAAGAAAGAGGCGAGAACAAAAGAGGCCGGGGGTATCACAAAGACATAAACAAAGAGGCCGGACCGTGAGAATGAGGAGCAAGGAAAAGAAGAGAAAAGGCAAACACGAGGAGAGTCAGGGCATCGAAGCGGTCTTTAAGAACAAAAATCCCATGCTCACGCTCCTGCTCTTGGCAAAGCTTCCCTCAGTCCTCATGTCTCTATGTCCCCATGTCGATGGAAAAACTACACCCTATGAAAGACGGCCCTCGGAGCAAAGAGACACCAAGGTCGGCAGCCCCCAGCTGCGTGGATACAACGCCGCCCCGTTTTTTTTCGTGTGGCAGCTCCACGACTGCATGTTCTGTACGGAATACATGTTTTTGTCCTCACGTTGCTCCTTTCCTCCCCACTCCCACTTTAGCTTTGGATTTTCCGATCTAGCTCCCGTCGAGGGGAGGACGTCGTTTGACTCCTTCTTCCCTTTTCCTCATCCACTTTGATTATTTCTCCCTTTTCTCCCTTTTCTCCCATTTCTCCCATTTCTCCTGGCAGATTGGTTTTTCCATCGAGTCGCACATTTACTTGCAAGCAAAAACGTTTCTTTTGTGGCGTGGTGCAAAGAGCAGGGGTAACAGCATGTGATAACTGGCACGCACCTGGGTCACGGCGTTCAGGTCCCTCAAGTCACAGGCGAGCGGCGGTCAAGGGCGTGTGGGTCCTACACGAAAGCACTGAGAAGAGATCCATAAAACAGCAACGAAAGCAAAGAGCACTCCGTTGATGGTAGGGAAAATAAGAAAGTTTAGCACCAAGCAATGTGGCGTGCCACTAGCAGACCACGAAACGACTTAATGGTTGAGAAGACCCAGACAAAGAGGCTACAGAGAGGGGAAGCTCTCCCACGCGCCTCGCTTGCTTGGGAGCGTCGATCTTTTCTCTTGGTGTTGATAAGAGGACGCTGGGTAAATTTTGTTCTGCTGTCTTTGCATCTCTAGAATGTGCTTGCGGGAGAATGCTTGCGTGAAGGCTTGGCCGCCTCGTAGCCGGCGCTGCTCAGCTTGGCACTTGCATTGGTTATCTGTGCCGAGGGCGAGTGGTTCGTAATGGGCGAATTGAAATATGCCGAAGAGTGTTGTAATCAAGTGTCTACAGCAATTCGATGCGACGCGAAATGTATCTTACACTGGGGGCTACGTGACGAACTTGATCTTTGAAAACATTTGTTGTTGTGTTACGGGTCGAGATCGCGGATGTCTGCCCCAGAGTTGGGTTTTGTCCTCTAGCATCTCACTATCGACAGGATCACCAAGTCTGGGGAAACGTGGAGGGAATGGGGTAATCAATTCAAAGGGAGGAATGGCAGATTGACAGGGGAAGCTTCAACAAAGCGTCTCGACACGTCCAACCAGAGGTGGTCATTCGCTACTTGCACCTGAATCTGATAGCCAATATTTCTGTTAAATCGTCGTTTGTTGCTTTTGGGCAATGCCACTCCTCTTTTTTCGTGGAGACAGGGTCGACAGGAAATTCCACCAATGATAATTTCACCGACCGACAATGGTCCCTTTTTGGAAGCCAATGGACCAGGAGAACAAGAGGAAGCAGACGGTACGAGCTTGTTGTTCTGATCGTGGTGGTGGTGTTGAGGGCTGGGGCGTGACGAAGAACCAGAGCATCGCTGGGAAGAGCACATGGGGACCCCAGAATCCCCCCCTTTTTGAAGATGTTTAGCACATTTGTGGTTCTCGCTTGCAGATTTGCAGTGATCAGTTAGGGGTGGAAGGCGCCGAAAAGAGTGGAGAGCCGTCAAGGCGACAGAAACAAAAGATGGCTCTAACTCCGTTGGACACTTGCGGGGGTGGTTGGCGGCGGACGCCTTTCCACATTCTGCAGGAGGTCCGCTCTTTGTAGGTTGGCAGGAGGAAAAGGACGTGAGCACCTTTAAAAAAGTGACAAGCAGCAAGACGCCACGAGGTGAAAAGAAGAGAAAGAGGTGGGCCGACATGCTCTGACGGCTCAGCCGGCCAAGAAGCCGAAGCAGGCCATGTCCGTCGCGGGAGAGCGCGACGATAAGCTGACCCTCGTGGGGACGCGTGAGAGGGATGGCATGGGTATGGGATGGCAAGTCTGTGGGCAAGCCTTGTTTGTCTAGTCGAGGTATGGTTCTGAGAAACGATTTTCAACTATTAATGCCGCCCGAAGAACTGCATTGACATCGACCTTACCCCATCATGTCGAAACCGAGTTAGGAAATTCCCGTCTTCTGGCCATGTGGCCGTGATATCCTCATGAAACCCCTCGTACGAGCCATAGTAGTTGTTCTTCTTGCTTCATAGTTGGGGGCATTTGATTTGGTCTTAATTTATTACAACAAGGACATTCATGAAATAGACTCAAATATGCCTTTTCTGTTTCTTCGGAGTCAGTCATGTGTACATGGTAATAATGCTCCGAGCATAGTTAGATGTCTGGTGCGCATAAAATGAAGCATACGGAAATGACTGAAGTCGAACGTAAACAAATGTCCGTTCAGCCTTGTCGTGTGTGCCTGTCAGTCTTTTGGTCAGGCAAAGCCATGTTGCTCATTACCCGGCCTCGTGTGATGGCGCGGCACGGAAAGAGAGGACCCAAGGCTGTGGTCCACATTTTATTGGAAGCCAAAGCCACAGTTAGCCACCGAAATACGAGGCAAAGAGCCACTGCCCCGTGCTTTGATATATGCTCGAAGTATGAGCACGCCGCACAACACGTTTTTGTTAAACTTTGTGTGCAATACAAAAATGTTACACTGTAAAAATAGCAACACCTGAACAGTCTCTCCGCCCTCGGGAAAGGCAGTATCATGCCGTACCCCTAACAACGAAAGAGTGGAGAAAGAGCACACTGTCACAATACGACGTGTCCCGGGGGCCAATTTGTCTTCCGCCAGAACCAGCCCCAGACCCTATGTTGCTCTGTTGCTCCTCCTTTCCTTCCCCAAGATCCCAATCTGTTTTCAGCCCATTTCCCTCCTCCCCCACCACTGCTTTCCCTTCAGCACGTCCTCTTCTCCAACTCCAAATCGTCTGGGCCATGGCTACTCACTGTCACATTCAGTGGATTTTTTCCAGCAATGAGAGGGCTCTCCAAGAGCATCGTTTCCACCAATGGCCGCCGTTCCCGTCAACAAAATATTGTTGTCTGGCTTGACCTTCTGTTGCAATGAGGAAAGTATTCACATGCGTGACGTTTATGTTGTCAATTCGCCAATTTGGGAAATCCCACACTTCGCGCTCATCTCTTCCCCCCCGGCCGGCGCACCCTTTGTCCAGGCACGTCTGTTTAGTATTTGTCCATTAAGCTGTTGTATGTTATTTGTGTTTCCATTCCGGATGAATAGACAAAAGTCTCCTGGTTTACCAGGCGTCGGCAGAGTACACGGCGACCTTGCACAAAATGTTCCGTTCACTTTCCACTGGCTGTCTACTTGGGGGAGCATATTCACATTCAGGGGCTATCATCATTTTATTCTCTATCTATCTATCATCTCTTTCATATCCCTTGATACAGTTATTCACATTCTCTTTGGCTCGTGTAAGGGGTTTTGTTTAGTGAGAGAACAATACAACTATCGAAAAGTTTCTGGAGTGGTCTCGTCTCGAAGATGTATTGCGCAAGCCACCAATGCATTTGTCCTCGCCTTCAAACATTAAGCAACAACTTTATTTTCTTCTTCATTACTGGCGCATCCTGGTGACAATTGCGCTTAGCGGGAGTTTTCACAGGTTTGGCGATCTGTTCCCGTGGTGCAAATCCTGAATTGCGACTGGGGACCGCGGCTTCACGTCCACTCATAGTAACGTCCGAGTCACTGGCGCTGTATGGCAGGGAGTTAGGAGAACCATGGACGTCGAATACTAGCATTCTAGCCCAAATGCCATTCTCGTTGGCTTTGTTTCAACCCGCCGAGATGTTTGCCTTTGCAGGTGGTTCATTAGGTTTGACCTCTGCCACAGGACGGATATTGCCACCTTTCTTGCTATACAGGCCTTCATCGTAAGTAAGTTGTAGACACCCTTGTGCCGATTCACGCTCATCAGGATCCCAAATAAGCATTGCTCGCAGAGCATGCACCAATGGATCTTTCCCACGCTTCTTCTCCATGTTTGCCAGCCGGTTTAAGACACGCCGTGTCCAGGATTCAGGAACATACTCGTAGTCTGGCAAACCAAAAGACCACTCCAGCATCATCACACCAACCGACCACACATCTACAGGTGCCCAGAAGCCCAATGTCACATTTCCCGTATCTTGTAAAGCGGTCACTTCAGGTACACGATAATGAGAAGTCTGACAGAATGTGGCAAGACGCATGCGCTCGTCGGGTAACACAACTCGTGCCAGACCAAAATCACTGACAACTATGTTTACCGGATCGAGACTAGCCACCATGATATTTCCAGGCTTCAGGTCTCGGTGAGCAATATCACGATTGTCCAAGAATTCCAGCACCCGTAGAAGCTGACGGAAGGCGATCCTGTAATCCTTCTGGCTGAGAGATTGGTCGTGCATGCTGCCAAGCGGGTAGTAAGGCATAAGGACAGCTGGAACAGGGTCATAGGTGTAGTTGACATATCCAATCGATATTTTTTTTTCTCAAATACGCAGTGCGTCCAAAATCTTCTGGACAGCCTGCTCGTCTCCTTGTATCGTATTCTCCTTGTCGCTGTCCACCCACCCATTTGTCCATCCGCCCCCAAAGTCAATTAGCCACAAGTCGCCGACAGGGGCTTCTTCTTCCCCATGTCCAGCCCCCGTCAGGTCGTCGGCCCCGCCAACGCCGACAATGAGATTGCCCGTTTTCCCGTCGCCCCAGACAAGACCCAGGGCGTGCAGGGCGTCCACGGATGTGCGGAGCTGCTGGGCCCATCGCTGCTTGTGGTGCGCAGCGAGTGGCTTACGCTTCCCACGCTTCTCGCGCTTCAACACATTGGATAGCCTCTCGCCTAATATCCACTCGCGGAGAAAGCCGACGATGCGCTGGTTCTCTGGGTGCGTGACCAGGCCGACGAGACGCGGCGTGAACACGCGTATAGACTCTGCCGGCGCAGAAAACGTTGATGCCTGATATTTGTGTTCGTGTAGCGCCAAGAGGCACTCAAGCTCGCGCCGCAACGTAGGACTTGCTATGAGGCCGGCCGAGTATTCCGTCGCTTTGCAAAGAAGATCGTTCGAGGCCGTGTAGATGTCGTGGCTGTCGACGTCGTCCCCGTTGTTGCATGGCACGACACGGACACGCGTTACGGTACCACCGCTGAGGATCTCTTCGATGACGTTGATGTCGTTTGTTGTGTACCGCGGAAAATGATGCAGACGGGATAGGAGCGATTGGATTTCCTCAGCACTGCCATCAACGTAGTCTTCGGAAGGAGGCGCCCAGCGGTCTTGGACCTCGCTTGGGGACATGGGTACAATCTTGGGCTGTGCATCGGGGGCCTCTCTCCGAAAGACAAAATAATGTGTCTTGGGGTAGAGCAGCGAGTGGAGTTTGTTGTTGCCTTGATGTGGCGACGGCGCGGGAGCCTTTGGGGCGACGCGCCGAAATTCTTCCTCTCCCGCCGGCTGGATGATGTCCAGAATTGCGGTGGAGACGGTGTTGTGTGTATCAACGGAAATTTGGCTAATCAGATCAACAACGCGTTTCTCTATGGAGCTTTCCTTAGACTCGGAGGGCGCCAAAACCGTGATCGAAATCAGCTTGTCGTTGAAAAGCAGCATAATGTCAGCTTCAAATTCGTCTCCGAAGTGGAGTTGGATGATGTCGACATTGTCCCCGTCATAGTCGTCTCCGTCAAAGAAGTTTCCGTCAAAATCGTTTCCGTCAAAATCGTCCTCAGTGTCGCTTGAACCGGAAGGAGAATGCGTTTCGTGTTTTATTTCGTTTTCCATTTTTATCTTCTCCTCGTTGTTCTTATTTTGATTGTTTTTGTTTTTGTTGTTGTTTTTGTCGTTGGGGAGTGAAGGGAAGGGAGGCTGACGGTTTTTTAAATCAATCCCGACGGCCAAGGCCGAAAATGGCGCTTGCGAATCTGGAGAGCAACGCCCCTGCACGGTTGATAAAGCACGGCTATAAAGATGCCACAAAGAGCGTGTCTGGCTGGACAATTGACCATGCAAAGCAGGACCAGGTGCAAAATCTGGTGGAGTTCCAAGCGTGGCATCTTCATCAACTTAAGAAAGGCTGGGATGAAATGGCGTGTCAATAAGGAGAGAACCGGCGAGTTCAAGGAATGGCGACAAAAATTCGAGGGCCGCTCTTTGGTACTTCACAAAGGTCTCATAGACTGGATTGACGAGTTGAGAATGGGAGCTCTTGCAGAAAGGAGTCAAGCTAGGCCGATTGGGTTGGTAGCTGAACAAGGACGTCAAAAATCTGCGCGTTTGGCAGCGACAACGGCACGTTTGCCGGGATCAAAATTGACGAAGACTAACAGTCTACGGACAAGGAAGTCGTTGGATGAGCGACACCTGCGAATAACATCGAGGATGTTGACATCTGAGGTGAACAAGATAAGCGATGTCACACATACTACACGATACGGCCGCAAAATTTGAAAAACCCAGAGATATGTGTTGGAGAGTCTCGGCGATTAATCTGAATATATATCTAGCGATAGGTAGTCTCATATGTCACTTTCAATGTTTTTTATTCTTCCCCCATCGTTACAAAGGCTACCCAAAGACGGCCGTTGATTTGCGCACAGCTTCGCAGGAAATTGGGCTGCAGCGGCAGTGGGTCGGTTCGGCAGCATTGCCGTCCCGTTCCGAGGGGCCGTAAACTATCAATACGACATTGAATCGTACGCCTCATACTCAAAAAAGAGACATCCATGTGCAGCATGTTATTTTGATGACGAATGAGGTATTTGAGGACATATATGTTCTCCAGGGCAGATCAAAATGTCAAGTCGGTGTCACTTGCCCGTTGGCAACGGCTGATAGGTGCCGATGAATGCTAACTCCGGCCAACTTGGGACAGCTATAACAACATATGGACCATATCAGCAATTCATAATTTAAAGAAACGGTCATTCCAATTTCCTCGGTCAAAGCTACTCAACGTATAGCTGGATGTTCTGAAAGTTATTTCATCGAATGTTTTCACAGGAAAATCATAAGATGCACGGAACCATTGACATCTTGTATGTGGCATAAAGCCAAGAACACAGAATCGGACGCATAGTTGTATTGTAGTGCGGGGGAAGGGGGGGGGAAGGCTGGAGAAGTACTGCCGTGGGGGATCTTGGCGCACTAAAATAGGCGCAGTGACGGATGTATATATTTTGATTGTATTTTAATGAGGAGACATTCTACTCCTGCCCTTTCAATTCCTTGTAAAACTTCCCTCCTCCCCTTTCTAACCACGCTACACTCGTCACATCAAACAAGTACGACACATCGTTTGCAAAGAACAGCAACTTGAACGTTTAATATATTCACAATGGCAGACCCAGCAGCAGGCAGACCTTTCAAGAAGGTAAACGAACCCTTGACTGTCTTCTTTTATTGTTCGGCACTTCAACAAAACTAACAACATGCCTTCTTGCTTCTCAGGTCCTTATTGTCGGTGCCGGTCCCTCAGGTCTTCTCCTGGCCGTCCTCCTATCCCAGCATGGCATACCCGTCCATATCCTCGAGGCGTCCCACGAGCTCGACCAGCAGCCCCGCGCGGCGCACTATGGCCCGCCTGCTATTCCCGAGCTCGCTCGTGCCGGCATCATGGACATCCTCGAGAAGAACGGCGGTATGCGCCTCAACTCCATGTACTGGCGCAACTTTAGCGACCACACCCAGATTGCGGGGTTCGACGGAAGCGTGCTGAAAGATGCAGGCAACGTCGAGACTACCCTGACAGAAGACCTCCGCACCGCGTGCTTGCCCATGCAGGACTTGGATGCACTGCTCTTGAATTTGTTTGTGACCAAGTACAATGGCCAGGTCAGCTGGAGGCACCGCGTGACCAAGGTCGATCAGAACGAGAAGTCTGCGTGGGCCGAGATTGAGGTCCTGGCGGGTGACCTCGACCTGACCAAAGCGACCGTGTCCGAGACGCTGCGCATCGAGGCGGACTATGTCGTCGGCTGCGACGGTGCAAATAGCATTGTGCGCAGAAGTCTCTTTGGAGACGACTACCCTGGCAAGACGTGGGATGCGCAGATCATTGCGACCAACACCTACTACGATTTCGCCGGCAAGTTTGGTTTCAACGACGCCAACTTCATCATTCATCCGGAGCACTTCTTTGTAAGTTACTTTTGTGACTTTTCCCCCCGTTTGTGCTTTTTCCACAACAGCTAACACTGATCGAATTAGATGGCGGCCAAAATTACAGCCGACGGCCTGTACCGTGTCACCTATGGCGAGACCCCCGGTCTGACCCGCGAGGAGTATGTCGAGCGCCAACCCTGGAAGTTTGAGACAATGCTGCCCGGCCATCCCAAGCCGGACGAGTACAAGATCATCAACTTCTCGCCCTACAAGATGCATCAGCGTTGTGCTACCAGCTTCCGCGTTGGCCGTGTTCTACTGGCTGCTGATGCTGCACATCTGTGCAATCCTTGGGGCGGTCTCGGCATCACGGGTGGCTTTGTGGACGTCGGTGGCCTGGCTGACTGCTTCATTGGTATCTGGGATGGGCGTGCGGAGGAGTCGATCCTTGATTTGTACAGCGAGAAGCGCATCGAAAAGTGGAAGACAATCATCGACCCCATCTCGTCCGAAAACTTCCGCCGCGTTTCTGATGCCGATCCGACGACACGTCTGGGCCGCGACGAGTGGATGCAATTGTGCAAGAAGGCTGAGGGTGATGTTGCGTATACAAAGGAACTACTGATGGGCTTTATGGACGTGCGGTATGACTTTACACAGCACTACACAAAGTGAGCGAAGAAGTAGTCTACATTCAATATAAGTTCCTGGACCTGTCTACGGAGTCAATTGATACCTACTAGGGCCGTTGAAGACACATCCCATGAGAATTTATCAGGATGCAACCCATCGCTTACCCCTTTTACAGTTTCACACAGATGGTGATGGTTTGTCTCTACAGAGAATGTTCACAGGCACGTTCACAGACACGCAGTTTTGGGATCTTAAATAAGCTCAATTTCACTAAATCTTGCCGACATTCTCGGTGTAATATGCGCGTAAAGCATTGTACCAGCTATGCCTTAGTGTAACGTGCAAAAGAAAAAGAAAGTTCCATTGTATGGTGCCATCCTAATCGCACTGCATGCTTTAGGTTCTGAAGCATTTACCACATCTTGAAGGACTGGTAGGAGCCCTTGGCAATGCAGCGGCCATTGGTCGAAAGCGGATCCTCGACGCCGTTGCAGTTCGTACCAGAGTAAACTTAGAAAACGAGAAGTCAGTATCCTCGTACTTGTATTACAGACAAGCACTTATGGTTGAGACAAACGTACCACGTGGGTTGAGCATGCCGCCGGTAGCCCAGAAGAAGGCCCCGGTGCGACCGTCAAGGTTGTAGCAGCGGCCCGACACGGGGGCAGCATGGAACAAGATGTTGCGGTCATTGTTGCTACGGTTTCAAAATATTGTCAGCATGCTGTCAAGATTCATGAGGATTCTTATCACTTTCCAAGATTGAGATACGTACCAATCATCCAAGTTGGCGTACTGATTGAGCTTGGGCTTAGCAGCCATGGCAGTGAAGGCCGATGGGAAGGTGGCGGCCGCCGCCGCAAGAACAATAAGCGTAGACTTCATTTTGTTTGATTTTGGAATGTGAGATGCTCTGAAAGAGTGTGAGTAAGGTTGAGAATGTCTGGGGAGGTAGATGTAGAGTTGTGTGTTGATGAAATCTCCTTTTTCCATTCGTCTCAAGAGCGAGGCCGCTTCCTTTTATATCCATTTCTTTGTCAACTTAGTCTAAGACTTAGCACAGGATTATATCTTTGTTTCTATTCAAATCATGTGTCTCGTCAAATGCTCCTCAACAGCCCCATGAATGGCCGCAGCAGTACAGGATGCACCATTGTGTCGCTGCCGTCAGTGGCGGAGCATTCTTCTTTGCACAATATACGTCGCGCCGCAGCGCCACCCATCAAATTTTCCCTTCATCCTAAAAGGATGATATCAACAAGATCGTAGATGCGACTGGACCGGCGACTTTATTATGGTTTCTATTTTCTGTAAAGGATTATTGCGGCGAGACAAAGCAGGTGAGATACAACATTTCACATCCTGTGATACAAGAGTGGCGGTGGGCTTGAAGTCTTCTTGTACCTTGGCGCACAGTGGTCACCAACGTCTAGTGTACCAAGAAATATAAACAGGGCGCCACAGCATTTTGAACTTTGCGATGGTTTTGTAAAACAAGCGTCTAGTTGTGATCAAGAACTTGGCAGGAGGTTGGGACTTTTTTATGGCTTGAGTTATTGCGGCGTTTCCATTCAGGATCCATCCTTAAAAGTTTGTATCATTGAACATGAAGGCTTTAATTCATCTTCTTCATTGGGTGCCAAAAGTAACTGGTGTACAATGCCGCCTCTTTACATATTATTCAATAGGGATCTGTTCAAGATACGAGGATGCCCCGTCTTCTAATAATACTTCTTTGTACATTCTGTGTGAGTTATATTGCAAACACAGTGTCTCCGACTGACGCCAGTACAATTTTGTTTTGTCTGTGGCGCGGACTGGTTAAACGGATAAAATGGCACTTTCACTCTCGCGAGTGGCAATCTTGTCTAAAATCCGGGTTGGCGTTTTAATTCTTATAAGGCTGTGCAATACTATATTTTGAGTGATATATAGCCATTAAGTAGCATGCCCGATCTTTACAGTTTATTCTGTGATCCAATTCAACCGAGTACGGAATATGTGCAATCTTTTCCTGTTTTTTTTTTTGGTTTTATATCCATTTCAGCAAGGTGCCTAAGAAGAATAGAAGGTGGGCATGATATATAATCAAGAGCCATTAAGGACCATTGAATTTTGGTCTCAGAGTCTTTCGAGTAAACAGAGAACAAACAGGAGTTGGGAGTGGAAAGTCATTTCCATATTCGGTGTAGCGTATCGCTGTGGAAACACTCCAGTACCAACGTCGTTCCTTTCTTTCACACACCCCACATGATCGTAACACGACTTCTGGCAAGGTGCTATCCGTAACCAGCTCTATCTAATTTTATGATACATACGGCGCGGTGTCGTTTTCGACTACCCCATGTCGCATTCTATTGCCATTTGACGACATGTTGGCAACAACTGTACACGCACCACCGTTATGTACATTTGATACAATGGTTGAAGCAGACGTATAATTAATTTGCATATGGGTATCTGAACTATGAATAACAATCTCGTCGTAGTCAACAATTACCACTTAAAGCTCTCCTCAATGCTGTCAACATGGAAGCCGTCGTGGACAGCCTGAACCACGGCGCGGTTAGCCTCGTCGGCCATGCTACCTGGACCACAAACAACGACGGTCGTCAAACGACCAACTTCGACAGACGACCGAACAACACTGGCAACGTCCATACGACCACTAGTGACTTTCACACGGCCCGGAACCGGTTCTTGATAACCCTGAACTTTCCCATCATCACCTGCTGAGCTAGAACACCAGAATTGATACTCAAGGCCATCCACCTGTGCTGCTGGGACAAGGAAGCGGTCCTGGACATGATCCAGTAGAGCTGTTTCATGGGCACCCCAGGCCAAGATGAAACGGGTGGCACGTGTCATGACCTTTGAGCGTCCGCCATTGAATGTCGCGTGCTCGCCATCGACAGCCCGGCTCTTGGCCGCAGACACGTACTCTTGAAGGATGCTCAAGACATGGGTAATGCCAATGCCACCAACGATACACAGGACAGTGTCAGCCACATTGAGTGGCTGAAGTGTGGCACGGTGACCTGCATAAGGGCCTTCGGTGTAGAGTGGTGAGTCGACGGGACGACCGCGGCCTGCAGCAGCGTGTTCCTGGAGCCAGGCCGTCATGCCACCCCGGGTGCGGATCAAGAACTCGATGGAAGGACGGGGTGAGGTGGAGCTCTGTCTGTGGTGGTGATTGTGGTGGTGCTGATGACTATCGTGGAAAGGTAAATGCACCTCAACAGGCGCTTCTTTCTCGTCTTGGGAGGAGGCAGCCACCTGCGATGTGGCAACGGACTTTTCGTGGACTTGGCTGATATCATCCACGCCGCCGGCATCAGACGAAGAAGATGCGGTGGCCTGGGCAAGGACGGGAGAAGAAGCAGTCTGCAACGGCTGTTCTTGTAAAGGTTGTTGGGCGGGTTGGCGAGAGTCTTTCTCGTTCCAGGCGGCCACACTGAACGGATGGCTCTCCCAGCCCTTACCCCAGCCAAGGTTTGGGAAGTAGAGGAAAGTGTGCTGGCCGGGGCCATAATTCCACGTCCTCGGGTACACGGTGACATGCACAAGGTTTGTTGAACCAGGCACAGCTTCGACGGTGGCCTGCTGTGGCGGAGCGCCAATGTACATGCGGCTGTAATAGAACACACGGCCCACGCGAATGACACGGTCAAATGCCCAGAATGCGAATGTGATGTACAACCACGTCTGGTAACCATAAATGAAGCCAAAGTGTGGCACCAGGTGGTACCAGCAACCGACGAGAACCAAGATGGCTAGAGCAATGTGCACCACTAAAAATATTTCATACCAGCGCGTACGCAGGGGCAGAATAGCAAAGCTTGCCGCGAGACAGAAGGCGATGGTGGCCACGATACCCCACCAGTAGAACGGCATGGCCACCTCAGCAGCGTAGGCAGAGGCACCAGCGTAACCAGGAGTAAAGTAGGCGTACGTGTAAACGATGGAGTGCACGACGGCCTGCACCGTAGCGACACGTGCTGCCCAGCGATGGAGTGTCAAGAATGTGGACTGGCTCCAGCCGGTAAGACCAAGTAGCAGGTTGTTGCGACCGGCAAAGAGGACGGCCATGCTCAGATTAACGAGACTGAGCGTGCCTGTCCGGTTGCCGATAAACTCGCAGAGGTTGAATTGGGGCGAGTTCCAGAATGCGTTTGGCGAGAATGTCGAAAAAGATACGCAGGAAAGGACAATATTAAGGACAAGGTAGACGCCGATGAACAAGCTGAGAGGGCGGCTCGGGACGTAGCCAACGCCACCGAGGGAAGGCTCATGGTGGCGCGAGAAGCGGCCAAGAAGTGCCGGAAGGAAGATGTATTGCTGGAACTTGGACCAGATTTTTGACGACTGGAGGCTGCGCTGGAAACTGGGGAGAGCACTGCGCAGTTGGGTAAAGAGACCGCAGGCCACAATGATGCCGATTGTCGTGAGGTAGATGATCATCCTAGCCATGTGAGTTGTCACTCAGTAAAATAACCGTTGAGGGAGAGAATTCACTTACGCGTATTTTGTGTGGAAGTACTCGGACTCAGCAAAGTTGCCCTCACTGCCGTACATGGAAAAGTACATGTCGGCGTTGACGAGACTTGTTTCGTTGAGCCACATGGCATCGGCGTCGAGCTCAACGGTGGGCGCGGTTGGTGGTAGACTGCTTTGATAGGAGGGCCCTGTGGCGTCGCCATCTAGCGCATGTGCAACAAAGCATGCCTCCTGTTTTGCCTCGCTTGTGTAGCCATTGGCATTACAGTTGGACTGGATGCAGTAAGCCATTGTCTGTAGCCAAGGTGTGTTGCTCGCGCGACAAGCATCGCTGGTCGTGCCCATCATCATGTCCATATCGCCGCCGGAATCCCCCATGTCCATGCCGTCACTGCCATCGCTGTCGCTAAACGTTGTGCAGTTGAGGTAGAGAGCGGAGAGTGAGTCGGCACAGGCCTGGCAGCAAAGGTCTTGCCAGAAAGAGATGCCATAGCCGATGATGCCGGTGCCAGTTTGGGCAGAAACGAGTGAGGTGATGGAGAGAAGCTGAAGAAGCGCAAGAAGCCGCAGCATCAAGTTTCGTGCCATTGCGGCAGGTGTTTGATGGGAAGTTGAAAGCAGCCGTTAGTAGTGATCTTGTCGTACAAAATAGACAGGCAGTAGGGCTGTAGGGCTGTAGGGCTGCGTTGATCAATCCCTTGTGGCAGAGTAACGGCGTGTCACGAAGTTGCCAAACTGTCAAGCTGTCAGGTTTCGACGGGGAGACAGGAATGTCTCAAGTGCGTTCATATATCGAAGACGGTGAAGAAGAAAGAAGGAAAGAGGAGCGACGATAAAAACAGTTTGTTGATCTTTCCCAATCTTCTTGGCATATCTAGGTATCCAGTGAGGGCGTTTCTTTTGGAAATGAATATTGTTTGTCGTCCGATGGGGTCAAACACACAAGTTGCGCAATACCTCATTCGTCAACAAGAAACGCATAACATGCAGCTTGTGGTGTGAATGCAACGCTCTGCCCTTCCTGCTGTGCGCTGCTGCAACTCTTGAGAAGTATTGAGCAAGTTTTGTGGCGGCCTGCATGGGTGTCCGAGTACCTAGTTTTTGGATTTGGAGGGCCAGAAAGGTGCAAAACGTGGGCGGTCCGACATCAACAAAGCTCAACGACAGAAATGATAATTAAAGCCTACTGTGTACAGGGCCCTGGCCAACCATTGAGCATGTTTCCCACGTCGTTTCGACTGCAACGGTCCTCGGTCGCGATGCTAGAATGGGCAAGGAGGGAGCGGGACGCGAAAATGGGAGCGGACAGCGGGCGGCAGGCCATCTGTGTGTTACTTCTTCTTGCAGTTTTACTCGTCTGTTTCTTCTTTTTGTTCTTTTACTTTTCAGCATGTCATTGTTTTCTGCTTCCCCGCCCATCGTGCGGCGCGAGTCAGAATGAGCAGGTTTCCATTGGCTTTGGCTGCTGATGACCCCACAAGGCTCTCTTGACAGATGCACGTCGATGGGACAAAAGAGGTAGAAAATGGGCACAGAATGCGACGGCGCCCCTGACCCCTGTCAATAATCGCATGGGCTGTTTCGTGTGCCCAAGGTCTGGATGTGCTTGGGACCTATCTCAAAGTGAGTCCGCGTGTCATCTGTGTTTTCTTAATCTTCTCTTTTCTTCTCAATCATATCTTGTCCCTTGCCCTGCGTGTGCCACATTTCGGCTTTGACGCGATCCGCCCTCATCCTCTTCATCAAACGTCGGGACAACTTGCTCATCATCGCAGCGGTCTCACTGTTAAACAATTTCCCGCGTGTCTTTGTCGGCGTACCTACTACAAAACCAACGGCCGAGACGACTTACACAGTTTCTATCAACCATCAATTCTGACAGCACTCTTCAGCAACTCTAACGACGCAACACCGGACTTCATCTTTTGATTTCTTTGTTCACAAAATTACCCGCCAAACCCAACCAGCACCGCAATCATGACGTCCACAATGGCAATGTCGTCGACCGGCACGATGACCATGGCGATGTCAACAGCCACATCAACCTCCATGTCCGACTCGTCCGACTTGATGGGCATGTCCATGATGAGCATGACATTTTTCTACTCGCTCATGACGCCGCTATATTCAACCGCCTGGACTCCCGCAACCACCGGCCAGTACGCTGGCACTTGCATCTTCCTGATCATTCTTGCCATCGTTCACCGAGCTCTCGTTGCCTTCCGCACGGCTTTCTTCGCGCACACGCATCTTCCGGGTCATGCTACAGCACTGGATCTTGAAAAGGAGAAGGTATCTCTTCGGAAATTCAACGCCGGACGGGAGATTGCACGTGGTGCCGTTGAAGCTGTCACAGGTGGTGTTAGCTATCTATTGTGAGTAAACCCAATTTGGGACAAACTTCTCTTTGATAATTTGCTGACAGTACAGGATGATTGCTGTCATGACAATGAACGTAGGATACTTCTCATCTGTTATCGCGGGCATGTTCCTCGGCGGCTTCCTTGTCGGTCGGTTTGACGGTGCACCAGGACACTGCTGAGGGGTTTGACATGGGATCCGTGAGCAGTGTTTGCTCACAATCTTTGTTATTTTTGATGTCCTTGATTTTATTCATTCCGTTGAGTTTGATACCATGAAATGCGTTTTATATACACTGGATGTATGAATATAAATATCTACAAATTTAATGAAAATCTACACCTTAACCATATACATTTCCTCTAGGGTTACACCTTCTCATCCGGCGAGACATTTGTTACCGTAATACCTCTTTCGGACACCGCGCCCGCTTCACCGCCAGGCTCTGCCTTCGCCTCGGCCGCTTTCGGAGCCCGGTCCTTACGGATGGACCACCCTCCGTGCCAGCCGAGCCAGCCCTTCTCCCGGGGGCCTCGGGCTACACAGACGATTATAGCAAACGACAGCAAGCCAATACTCAGAGCACCACTGTATCTCCAGCCGCCCATTGCATACAGACGGTTGCCCGCCGATGTGCCCGTCAGCTGGCCAACAAACGATGCGATCATGTATGCAGCGTTAACACGGTTCTGTGACTTGGGCGCTAGTCCGTAGATGGATGCTCGCAGAGCAATGTTGGACGCTTGGTTGCCAAAGTCGACAAGGATAGCTTGAAGGACAGGGCCAGCGATACAAAAGGTGCCGATACCAACGCCGATGCTCACACCCACAAGCTCGATGACGGTACCGAACAACACGGCGACGACAGCGACGATTCGTTCAATGACGAAGCGGCCGTAAAACGGGCCAAGACAGATGACGACGATGCCGATCAAACCAAAGAGGCCAATGGCATAGGACGGATAGACGTAGGGTGGCGATGCTAGCAGGAAAGACAGCGTAGTCCAGTAGCTAGTAAACACAGCACTGAGGCAAAACACGATGAGACATGCCTGAAGCAGCGGAGGGTGACGGAAGATGAGCACGGCAATGCCACCATACAACACTTTGCAGTAGTGCAACACGTTGCGAAGGGTGCTCCGCTTGGCCACGGTATTGCCCCGGCTGTCGATGCGGTCGACATCATTCTCTTCCCGCCGAGCATTCTTTGTCGGGTAGTCGGGCATGAAAAAGAAGAGCGAGAAGAATACGGCTGCCTGCGCGCCAAAACTGAACCAGTAAATATTGCGCCACGACGTGTAGTTGGCCACCACACCAGCGAGAAGCCGCGCGACCATCATACCCAGCGACAGACCCGACACGACAATAGCCAAAGCGGTTGCGCGCCGGTGTGGAGGTGCCAAGTCACCCACGAGCGGGAGCATCAGCTGCGGTGTGACGGTAGTGAAACCGCAGATGAATGAGAGACCAGCAAACGCCGTGAACGAGTGTGTCACACACAGCCCGATCCATACCAGCGCCGTGAACGCAACCAGGAACAGGATGTATGGCCGCCGTGGTACGATGTCCGCAAGCGGACAAAGCAGAATGATACCGCCTGCGTAACCGGCCTGCATGAGTGTGGCGATGTTGGAGGCGTGCTCATACGAGACATTGAATGTGTCGGCCATCTGGTACAGAATTGGCTGGTTGTAGTAAAGATTGCCGACAGTGGCAGTTGTCGCCTACAACTGTTAATAGGCATGTACCAATATGGAAGCAGCAATCGCGGGAAATGACCTCACAAATGAAAAGAGGAGATTTAGTCCGAAGGTGAAATCGGGTGGATTGACCGGATCGTAACGGCAGGTACGCGGCGTCCATGAGAGAATGCGCCCAATCCGTCCCAGAAAGGTATTTTTTCGCGGTGCCGGTGGCGGCGCCGTGTCGACTCCATTCTCAATGCCCACGTCATTGTCGTTCAATCCGCTTCTGCCATCCTCCAAATCGGTCGCCGACTGCTCTGCCAACCCGGCGCCGTTCTTGGCATCCGGCGCCGTCGTGCTGGGCAGATTTGAGCTCTCGGCGGAATTCCGGTCACGTTCGGCGATTATGCCCGACTGATCGTTCATTTTGGCAGTTCTTGGCGGTGTTCGGCATAGGGCGTGAAAAATGGGAATAGAAAGCGAGAGTTGCCCGCAATCAATCAAAACAATCACAACAGAACATTCAGATCATGTTGGGTCGTCCTTGCAATTACCTCGCCTCATAGTCCATACCCGTCTCGTTGGGTATAGTTGTCGTTTTGTTGGCAGTTCACGTTTGCGGATTGGAGAATGGAGAAATTTCAGCACCGGCGATTGCAGGAGTTTGCCGGTATTTTGATTTCCCTATGCTGAACAATCAGGTATCCACTACTCCATAACGGCGCCGACCTGCTGGAGCTTGCCTGTTGAGGGGGCTCGTTCGGGCGATAGCGGCTCAACGCGCATCGCCGGCACCCGCCTTCCAGGGCAAAGCGTCGCCGTCGTATCGCTCCTGCTCTCTGTATTGAGGAGAACGGGTATTTTATCCATTGCAAGACGGTTGGAAGAGCACCGCAAGTGGCCGCCAGAACAAGTCAGAAACTCTAATACCATACAAATGCCAATGGCTATTAGCGGCGATAATAACCAAAACTGGATGAAGTGCACTCATGCACGGCAATTTCGCCAAAACGGACTTTTCCCGCTGTTGTTGCCCTGTTCGGAATTGGCCTATTGCCGGAAGGACGATGGCGGCGTCCTTCTTGTCCGACGCCTAGCCACCAATCTTGAAGACCCTGGGGGAGAATCGGCTGTTGATAGCGTAGCCCGCAGTGTGGCGCTTGTCGCTGGCAATGGCCAGAGTAGTGCCGCCGTTGTTGGTGTAGCTGGAGAGAAAGAGGGAGGTTAGTAGCAGTGTGCATCAGTGTCAACGCAGCATCGACAAAGCAATCAGACATGACATATGGGTCAAAACGGTGTTGCCGTGCGCCCTCGGGAGTCTTGGGGGCATTAGCAAAGGAGTAGCTGAGTCCGTTGTAGGACGAGGTTTTCGTTGAAGATGGCGGGCAATGTGGATGTGAAAGGGATCGATGGATGTGATGGATGAAACAGAAATTGATGTCGCTCGCTCGCGTGATGGTTGTCGAGATGGGGTGTTGTGTGGATGGCGGGTGACGATGTGGTGATGTGTCGTGGGTCGGAGCTTAACGAAGCTTCCACAGTCCCAAAGGCTACAAGCAACAACGCGTCCGCTGGGAGCCTTGCAGATACAGGTACACATACGCATGGTGACTAATATCTGCAATCTGCAATCTGGTGTCTATGTCGGTCACTTTGTTTTTTCTTTTCTCTTCTTTTCTTTTGTTATTTTCATCTTGCACTCTTATCTTGTACTGGAATCTATCGTCGGTTCAAAAAGCGCATTTCTCTTTTCACTTCTTTTTCTCTTCGCATTTTGCTCCAACTTTACTCATCATATCATCATTCACCAGTGACTTTCAGAGTGACGCTCTCATCAGTTCTATCTTACTTTTCTTGGTGTGTTTACTAATATTCACACAGTTGGACCAGGCGTATCGCCCCCCGGGCTTTAGGCGTTTATTCAGTGCTCACAGGGTATTACGCGATTACAGCCGCCCGGACAGGCTGCCTTAACGCCGCATTCATACCACATTTGCCCCCCCACACACAAAACTTCACGCTAGTGTCTTGCAGCCTGGCGCCTGCCGTCTGCCGCCTGCCGCCCAGGCTTCCCAGGGGTTTTGTTTGGGTTTTTACTGTGCAGTGCGAATTATGACGGCCCACCAATAAACTTCACACACACACCAAAATCGTGCTTTCGTGCGCGCAAACACGCCTCTCCCCGCCTCAACTTCGACGTCAACTTCTTCCTCACCCACGCATCAACACATCACGACCACCGTCCTCGAAACCTTTCCTTCCTTTCCCTCCACTTCTTTCGCAGCGTTTCGTTTCTTTTCTCAAAAACTCCCCTACGATGGCGCGGCCACAGAAGGCCTCGCCAGACGACATTATCGACTTGACGGAAGAACCCGACAGCCCCGTCTTGCAACATGCACGCAGCAGCCATGCCGGCCCATCCTCCTCCTCTTCCTCCCATCCCTTCCGAACAGCAGCGCGGTCGGCAGCACGGTCAGCACGATCAACTGGTGCATCATCACATGCGTCGTCGTCCCCATGACCAAGACCAAACGCGGCGGCGTAGGGGTCAGGGTCATCATCCAATATTATCGACTTGACCGACGTCAACGACGACGACGACGATGTCGTGATCCAAGGCAGCAGCAGTCGGGCCAACAGCAACAGCAATGCCCGCGCCGAGCGAGCCGAGAGAGCCGACCGACCCAATCGACCTGACCGCAGCAACTGGTCCCGCTTCCAGCAGCAACAGCACGATCTCCAGCACTTATGCGGGAACAGGAACTCATGCTGCAACGAGAAGCTGCGGTGTATCACCAGTTCCAGCAGCAGAAGCAGTGGCAGCAACAGGAAGACGACGAAGCCTACAATAACGCGGGAGCCGCCTCCGGCGTCGGGTCCATCTTTGGCAGTCTCGGCGGCTTTGGTATCAGCGGTGTGGCCCAGCTGGCCAGTATGGCGTTTGGCGGGGCCCCGGCGTTAGCTCAAGCGGCTGCGCACTGCCGTGTCCGCAGTGCCCGTCACCAGAGCCGGTCGGCAGCGCGTGCCGCCAACCGCCCAGTTCGACCCGAGGCGATGCGCGGCATGGGCATGGGCAACGGCATGGGCAACGAGCGAGCCTTGTTAGAAGAGATTATCGGCGGCATCAACAGACAACCTGCCCGACCTCAACTACCAATACAACGGCACCCATCAGCTGTTTGTCAATGCCCATCCCCATGTCCACGCCCACCCTCACCAAGCTCACCAAGCTCACCACGCTCACCATGCCTATCCCGACATACCTCGGAGATCTGCCTACCCTGCGCCCGCCAGCGCCCCCGCCGGCTATACACGCAGCACGGGCGAGGACATGGTGACCGTCTGTGCTGGCTGCGATATCGAGCTGGCCTACGATCCAGACGAGCCAGACGAAAAACAAAAGACGGGCGAGCCACCGAAAAAGAAGACGACGCGCAACCGCAAAGATTTGGAGGAGCACTACTTTTGGGCCGTCACGACATGTGGTCACGTGTTTTGCAAGTCCTGCTACGAGAACCGGCGCAACTGTTTGAAGAAGGACAAGGAGGCGGTCAGCAGCAGCAGCAGCAGCAACACAAAAGTGGCTGCACCGCCTGTTGTCTTCGAGGCCAACGGCAAGATCATTACGTGTGCGGTCGACAACTGCAAGTCGGATGTCACGGCCAAGAAGGCATGGGTCGGTCTGTTTGTGTGAGGAGACAAAAGACAAAAGACAAGAGGACAGAGGACAGGGAGAAAAGGGAACGGATTTGGGCTGGGTTTTATCTACCGCATTATCGGTGTTTTGGGCGTTTGGGTGCTGTTATTTACGGGTTTGTCATGTTCTTGATGAGTTCTTTTTTTACTTGTTGCATACCTTATGTCGACCTTTCTTGCAATCTGATAATCAATGTCTTTTCACTCTTTTTTCTTCTTTTCTTTTCTGCTGCTATTGTAGCCTCGTAGGAGTAAGCGGCTGGCTGCTTCATGTGACTTGGCTGGCAGAGCCGAGACAAACAAACAGATGGATAAATAAACGACAGCAAATAGAACGTCGGATTTCCCATCCTAACGAGATGAACACAAGCAACATTAAAGTACATGCCAATTAATAGAACAGGAGAAGAAACAGACGACGTCTCGTCCACAAAATCACAAAATCTGGACGGGGAATCCCAGCTCACGCTCGATATCCTCCAGGAGGTACGCCATGGGAGTGACATAGGTCGTGTCAAGGCGGTACATGCCTGTACCACTAGTCAGCATGCCGCCAACACGACCGGCGAGGTCAAAGACGGCCGCCCCGGAGTCGCCCTCGGCCGAAAAAACGTTCTCCAGGGGACGGCTTCCGTCATAACGGATGAGGCTGATGTGGACCACCGTCCACTCCATGCTGTCAACTTCCATCCCGCCAACGTATGTCCGGCGGTAGGTCTCGAGGTCCAGGGCAATGCCTGCGGTTAAGCCGGTCGTCCGTCCGTCTTTGACTAGAACGAGTCGGGCGTCGTCGTCCTTTTTGCTTGTCGAGAAGTCGTGGCCAAGCTTGCCGCCTCTCATCTCCGCCAAGGGGATTGTGCCGCTCAGCCTCATCAGACGGTAATCAGGCGGGTGGAAGACCGCCTTGTCCAATGCGGCATTGACTGTTTTTATGATGGACGAGTCACGCGGGCCAAGGTCAACGACGTTTTGAAAGTCGAACCCGTCGGGAAATTTGCGGCGATCCAGCTTGACTAGAGCATAATCCCTCGTGAACTTGGGCTGGCCGGGCTGGTCGTTGACCCCAATATCGGGGGCGTACGCCACGCGGCCAATCACCCTGTCATCGTCCGACCCTTCAAGCGCAACGAGTTTGTCGCGCATGCCCTGGGCCCATTCTAGTTTTTGCTGGTCTACCATGACGGCTGGGTCTGCTGGGTTCACGGGCCCGTAGTGTCCGTCGAGCATCTTCTGCAGATCGGCAATCAAGTTCTCTGCGGCAACGATCGCGTCTCTCAGACCCGTATTCGCTGGCATGACGATGCTCGGGGGTTTGTCCTTCTCGTCCTTCTCCTCCTCTTCTTTCACAGGAAATGCGACATGGTGGCAAGTGAGTGCCCAGACACGCTTGTCCACAGTGCCAGTGCCGTCGGCTGGCCCAAGGAAGAGACATAGAGTCCCCTCCCGTGTCCGGCCCTTGGGCGAAATGCTCTTGCCGATGCAGGTCGAAACAATGCGGTCCATAGCCGCCTCGGCTGAGTCCTGCCGCAGGCGACGCAGATTGCGGCTCGGCAGAACGAACGGTCCATTGACAGCATCTGCATCAGCATCGGCACCACCACCATCAACGGCCAGAACGTCTTCTGTTTTGCGCAGTTCGCTCTCTATGTCGCCCAGGCCTTGGCTCTGGAGAAAGTCGTGTGTTAGTCGGAGTGCGTGTGCAATGGTCGTCCAGGTGAGGCCGTCGGCCTTTTTGCTGCTGACGCCAATCAGGAGAGTGACGGGTCGGGCCAGTCTCGGCACGCTTTGCAGGCCGACGCGTGCGGGTGTGATTGAATGGAAGTCGATTCCGCCCAAAGTTGCCAGTGCATGCTTGAGCTTGTGTCGGAACTTCTGTTCCGGCCACACACTGCGCAGAGGGTGGTCTCCCACCGGGCCAACCCACATCGACTTTGTCGGCTTTCCTTCGTCTCCGGCATAGCCGCCCGCCCTGTACACAGCGGTGTCTGGGCCCCAGTGTCTAACCCCGGACGAGGAGCGTCCCAGCAGAACGGGCCGCGATGGCAACCACTCGTAGTATCTTGCAGACTCTGCATCACTCGGTTCTGTGAGTTGGGGGAGGACATCTGCTGACGGCGTGTCTGCCGTGGGCGCCATTTGAGCCGCAGTCTCTAGGGCGCTAGAGCTAGTCGTCGCTGTAGATCCGTCGGATGCAGTGTTGGTGCGGCGGGAGCTTGTCGGGCTGATGGGCGAACGCGTGTCACTGGGGGTTTCCCGTGCTTGTTTCGCACCGTCGGAACCTTTCGTCGAAAGGCTGTCGCCGAGAAAGGGAGGCTTGTCCATGATTGCAGGCGATGGGAGACAAGCAGCGCCGAATGACTTGCAGCGTAAAAGAAAGAAAAAGAAAATTCTCTGTCGGCTGACAAAAATAAAAAGGGAGATTCGGTCGAAGCAGAACGAGGTCGTGGCTCAAGTCAAATAAATGTGGTCGTTGTCGAAGGGTAATGAGAACGAGATTGAGGAAGAAAAGACGGATGTTTAAAATAAACTGTCATAGAAAAAATGGGGCTGGATGGTGCGCATTTGTGTAAGTTGGAAAAGTGGGGCAAAATAATGTTCCGTGTCTACGGCACTCTCTCGACTCTACCTCAACATAGTAATATTACATGTAGTGGTTAACGCTGTACACTGACAAACACATCATCACGGGACAACGATTACACAGTATCAGAGTAGCTCTTGTTAGGGTTTGGCCAGCTAAGTCACGTGGAGGAATACGGTTGCCTGCGATTACAAACAGGCAAGGTGCAAAGATAAACTGAAAGTGTGAAAGGATAGCAAATGCAAATAATTCAATGTAGTGGAAAAGTAAAAGGGGAAAAAAAAGAAGTAAAAAAAACTGAATGCGTTGATAGTATACAGGTCGCTGTCAAAGTAGCGTTGATACGGGACGGACCTGGGAGGCAGATAACCAGGCCTGCCTTTATGCTGCCGAACTTCCAAAGAACGAAAGAAGAGGACAAAACTAAAAGACAAAGATTCACAAATCCCTCAACTCTACGTGGATGTACTTTGTAATGAAGAATAATGCTGGACACTAGGGAACACGGCGTCACAAGACAACATCTGCACAGTGCGAGAGTAGCTCTTATGAGTTCTTACAAAGTACGTCTGCACCCCTCCGCGTTATCGTCCTCCTATGGATGTGCCTTTCCTGGACAGTCATATCGACAATTTGTTTGTATTGTTGACTCGTAGGCTGTCGGCGGCTGCCTCCTTCATGTGACTTGGCTGAACCCTAATGAAAATATGACTCACTCTGGCACTGTGTAGATGCTGTCTTGTGTCTCTAAGTGGTGTTTCTCAGTGTCCACCATTATTCAAAGGTCAAATCACTATTCACTACAAAGTACAACATACACCCACGTAGAGTTGAGAGAGGCAGACTCGGTGGACCTTGATCTGCCCCACTTTTCCCAACTTTACACGCATCGCTCCTTCCTTCACGTAGACGAACGTGCCTGCCTTTTTTACACAGCTGTGTCATCTTTGTTTATCTTCCGTCTGCAGACTTTTCACCACTCTTCATCCCCTTCACCCTCTTCGCCCCTTTCTTACTTTTTGTCGTTCCCTTATCGCCCACGCCCCGACCTGCTTCAGAGTACAGAGCAAGTTGTCCACAGCTGAGCCTTGAAGTCATCCATTTAATTGGAGCTTCTGTTGTCTGTTTGGCATTTCCAGAACTTCTCAACAGTCTTTGTTCACTTCTGACATCCTCACCTTTCTTCTTCCCCTCGGCTCTTGGCTTTTTACTTCTCCAAAAGCTCTCTCAGCTTTCTTGCTCGCGACCATGGATCCTCCACCGCGACCGGTCCTGCGCGACGCCATCATCACGACTATCTATACCCTTGGCAACGTGCTCAGTGCGAGTGCTGGCAACGAACACTCGCTGGCCGACGGCGTGTCGGGTTTGAGCATGAGCGCCAACAATCTCGACTCGGTCATTTACCAGGGCCGCCAGTCGACGGGCAGTTCGATTTCTCTGCAGATAAACAACGAGGGGGACACGTCAGGACGTGTTTAAGATATGGCGGAAAGGGAGAGGACTGAAAATGAACCTTCAGCCTTCTCGCGCTAACAAAGATGGCTGTTGGCATGAGGTAAAAGTTGTGCCCTGTGAAGACGTGTGAAGAAGGGTAAGAGCAAGTGAGGATATGTGAAGCAATACAAAAGCCGTAGTAACAATTCCCAATGTTCAGGCCAGGAGAGAAGGAGCTATGCTCGAGCCGGTGTGTCTCAATCGTAAAGCGAAGGTGATTTGGCATAGGCTTACTCGGCGTAGAAATGCGGAAGATTCCAGGGACGTCGATCAAAGCCAGATGTGTTTGCTGTAGCGCAGCTTCAGCAAGGTGCAGTAGACAGAGAAATGAGACGAAGACTCACGTCAGGACCGTCGATGTCGTTTAAAATGTCCTCGCTAATGGCAGAAAATGCTGTCGCCATAGTCTTCTCCCTCTATACGGATACCTATGGCAGCATTGACCTAGAATTGTTAGACAGGGCTGCTAATCAAACGAGAAAATGACGAAAACTGTCACATGGGAAAGGAGACGACTAAAGAAAAGGAGACTGACATCGTCAAAAATTTACGCAAGAGAAGCGTCGTCATCTCATCGAGCTCGCGGCGGAAAGCTTGGAGACGGGTCTTGAGCTCATCGGTTGCATTTGGGCGTGGGATGATGGACACAGCAATCCGCTTCTCGGGCGCCCGGATGTAAGAGATCTGCGTAACGCGTGTAGAGTGTGGCCGTCCGTGGGAAAGTAAAGCTAGTTAGGCTCTCAAGGGCCGAGCTCTTACTAGCGGACTGGTCACCAACGACGATTCCCTGGGGCAGGGGGATAAGCGAGCCAACATTGGTCGCCCGAAGCCCATCAATCTTCGAGAGAAAAGCATCGTTGCCAAGGTTGTTGCTGGCTGCCATTGTACGGTGCATAGAAAATGAGGAGGGAGGGGAAGTAGATGAAGGGCTAAGGTGAAGGAGGAAGAAGAAGAAAAGAAAAGAACCAGAAGACGAGCGTAGGAAATCCGAAGAAGAAATCCAGGAACTGCTGGCTTTTATACACCCTGCTGACACCGAAAAAAGCACACATAAAAAGACGTTTTTCGGCGTCTCTCCTCCAACTTGACATCCAAGGGGCCTTTGATAACGTCCACCACGGGTGGCTCATCTACACACTACACACCCTCCACCTCCCGTACTGGATAATTAAGTGGATAACGAATTACTTAACAAGCCGGACGACGGAGCTCGCCTTCGACGGTAAGGTAGCCCCGGCACGGCCCGTCACCGCTGGCGTCCCGCAGGGGTCCCCGTTATCACCTATCCTCTTTATCCTCTTTACGACACCACTCTACCAGGCTCTCCGCCGCCACCACAGAATTATTACCCTCGGGTTCGCAGACGACACCAACCTTCTCGCGAGCGGTCGTACGACAAGCTTCTGCTGCTACCTCTTACGGGAGGCATGGACTACCGTCACGGAGTGGGCACGGCCGAGAGGCGTCGTATTTGAGCCAGCGAAAAGCGAGCTACTCCACTTC